>JAJJMC010018132.1:408212-418326 GCA_023531435.1 Papaver californicum | reverse complement strand
TCCATCATTTTAAGTGATAATCTCCGAAATCCAGTATCATATCCAGTAAATTTCATATATATGTTCGTTTTTAAATCTTAATCGATGGTTAAACCCTATTTGTTGTTTTATTTGGATCTGTTTGCTTTGATTAAGAAGGTGAAGAAGAAGATCTTCTGAAATTGGTAAATTAGGGCATAAGATTAGTAGAAGTAATTGTTGAAGCCTATTTTTTCTGAGTTATCACATGTTGGATGAATTAGTTCTGAAGCCTATTGATGAAACTTTGAATGATCCTGAAAATGAAGGAGAGTTAGAAGGTTGGAGTAGACAGAACTATATGGCCAAAAACCATATCCTTAACTGTTTAGAAGATGCTTTGTATGACTTCTATAATGCAAAAGAAATTTTTACTGCATTTGACTTATGGCTGCCTTAGAATCAAAATATGAAGCAGAAACTGCTGGTAGTACAAAAATTTTAGTTGCTCGGTTCCTGGAATACAAAATGGCTAATGACAAATCTGTGGTAGACCAATTTCTTGAACTTCAACAAATTATTAACGAAATTATTGCTGAAGGTATGGTGATTGATGAAACGTTTCAAGTGTCTACGGTGATTGAGAAATTTCCTCCTTCTTGGTCTGAATACAAGCGAAGATTAAAACATGAAACGGGTGAAGTCAGTATGGTTGAATTGGGTAAGAAGATTCAAGTGGAAGAATTGTTGTGTTCAAAAGACAAGAATGTATCTTCTGCAAGGGACATGTCCAACAAAGCTCATTTCAGCGAACACAAGTCTTCCGCAAGCCTGGACCACAGCAAACGCAAGCCTGGACCGCACAGAAAAAGGTACTTTCCCGAAACCAAAATCTAGCATTGGTAAAATTAAAGGTGCATGTTACGTTTGTGGTATTCTTGGCCATATGGAAATACACTGTAGCAAGCGTAAAAACTTTAATAATAAGAATCCCAATGCCAATTTAGTTGAAAGCAACAAGAACGAGTTTTCTGGTACGGTGTCTGAAGTAAATCTGGTAACCAATGTGAGAGACTGGTGGGTAGACTCTGGTGCTACCAAGCATGTCTGCGGAAACAAAGATATGTTCACCTCCTATCAGAAGGTAGGGGAAGGATAAAAGCTCTATATGGGTAACTCGTCCGCAGCACAGGTTGCGGGAAAAGGCAAAGTTGGGATGAAGCTCACTTCGGGCAAAACTCTCACATTGAATGAATTTCTACATGTTCCGGACATCTGCAAGAATCTTGTATCTAGTGGTGTGTTAGATGATAAGGGATTTAAACTTGTATTTGAATCTGGGAAAGTTATTATAACTAAGGGTAAAAATTATGTAGGAAAGGGCTATAAGACTGAGGGTTTATATAAATTGAATGTAACCTCTATTGAAATGAATAAAAATGATTCTTCTTATGTTTGTGTGTCGTTGAATGTTTGGCATGGTAGAATTGGTCATGTAAACTATAAATCAATGAATAAACTGGCTAGCATAGGCTGCATACCCAAATTTATTTTGGATAATGAACATAAATGTAAAATATGCGTAGAATCAAAATATGCTAAAAAGTCTTATAAGAAAAATATTCTGAGAAATTCTAAACCCTTAGAATTAATTCACATAGACCTAGTTGACATGAAATCAATTTAAACTAAAGGTGGTAAAAAATGGTTTATCACATTTATAGATGACTGTACGAGGTACTGTCATATTTATTTACTTAAAGGTAAGGATGATGTCTTAGAAGCCTTTAAAATTTATATACTAGAAGTTGAAAACCAAATGAGTACTACCATTAAAACTGTTAGGTCTGACCGTGGTGGTGAGTATGTAATCCCTATAGGATATTTTTGCATGGAACATGGCATTATTCATGAAGTAACCCCTTTTTATTCACCACAATCTAATGGTGTGGCTGAACGGAAAAAACGAACCCTTAAGGAGATGATGAATGCCATGTTAATTAGTTCAGGACTACCTGCGAACTTGTGGGGGGAGGCCGTCCTCTCAGCTTTCTATGTCCTGAACAGAGTACCCTTTAAAGATCATACAAAAATCCATATGAGTTATGGAAAGGTAGGCAACCTTCATATGCATACCTTAAAGTGTGGGGGTGTTTGGCTAAGGTCTCTATCCCTCCACCTAAGAGGACCAAAATAAGACCCAAAACTGTTGATTGTGTCTTCATAGGGTACCCTAAACATACTACTGCATATAGATTTATGGTTGTGAGTTCTGAAATATCAGAAATTGGTATGAATACAATTATGGAATCTAAGGATGCTGTGTTCTTTGAAAATATTTTTTCTTTGAAATCTGAATCTCGCATGATATGTGTTGATCCCCTAGATGTCCCTTCTACTAGTCAGTCACTACCTGTAGAGGAAGATGAGTTTGAGCCTAGAAGAGGCAAAAAACTTAGAGTTGAAAAATATTTTGGGCCAGACTTCATAACTTGTCTGAGACTGATCCACAGACTTTTAGAGAATCCATGACTTCTTCTGAAGCTCCATGGTGGAAAGAATCCACTATTAGTGAAATGGATTCCATTCTACAGAATGATACTTGGGATACTGGAGATTTACCTCTAGGGTGTAAACCCATAGGTTGTAAATGGATCTTCAAAAGAAAACGTAAAGTAGATGGATCTGTGGAAAAATATAAAGCTAGATTAGTAGCTAAAGGCTATAAGCAAGTAGAAGGTGTAGATTTCTTTGACACTTATTCACCTGTTACGAGAATTACTTCCATTAGGATGTTAATTGCTATCGCTGCCATTCATAACTTAGAGATACATCAAATGGATGTAAAAACAGCCTTTCTAAATGGTGAATTAGATGAAGAAATTTATATGGACTAACCTGAGGGCATTGTAGTGAAAGGTTGTGAAAACAAAGTTTGTAAACTGAAAAAATATTTGTACGGCTTGAAACAAGCACCTAAACAATAACATGAAAATTTTGATCATGTAATGATTTCTAATGGTTTTAAAATAAATGAATCTGACAAGTGTGCCTATACTAAACTTGTGAATGATGCTTGTGTGATTGTATGCTTGTATGTTGATGATATGCTTATACTTGGTACAAACATGGATGTAATTAATTCCACTAAGAACATGCTAAATGAGAACTTTGACATGAAAGTCTTAGGCCCCGCTGATGTAATCTTAGGGATGAAAATTAGAAGAGAGTCTAATGGATATAGTCTTAGTCAATCTCATGATGTTGAATCTGTACTTAGAACATATAACCAGTTTGATAGTAAACCTGCTTGTACTCCGTATGATCCTTTTTGTAGACTCAAGAAGAACAAGGGTAATGGAGTTTCGCAACTTGAATATTCACGTGTCATAGGAAGTCTGATGCATTTAATGAACTGTATGAGACCAGACATTGCTTATGCTATGAGTAGATTAAGTAGGTATACATGCACTTATTAGAGTGTTAAGGTACTTGAAGTACACTTTAAACTTTTGTTTAAATTATGAGAGATACCCTGCGGTCCTTGAAGGATATTGTGACGAAAACTGGACAGCGGACTCAGAGGAGTCTAAGTCCACGAGTGGATATGTTTTCACTCTAGCTTGTGGGTATGTATCTTGGAAGAGTTCCAAACAGACATGTATAGCTCGATCCACTATGGAATCAGAGTTTATTGCGTTAGATAAAGCAGGAGAGGAAGCCGCTTGGCTAAGATGCTTTTTAGAAGACATTCCTCTTTGGCATAGGCATGTGCCAGCTATATCTATACATTGTGATAGTCAAGCTGCAATAGCTAATGCTAAAAACATCAACTATAATGGAAGTCTATACACATTCGTAGAAGACACAATTCTTTAAAACAACTAATCTCAACTGGCGTTATTTCTGTTGACTTTGTGAGGTCTAAAGAGAATATCGCGGACCCTTTGACGAAAGGTTTGTCCAAGGAGATAGTTTGTAATGCATCGAGGGGGATGGGGCTTAAGCTCATCAAATAAACTTGCCATGAAGGATACTCAACCTTGCTGACTGGAGATCCCAAGATCAAGGTTTCGAATGAGACAACCAATTTGTGGTGGGTTAAAGGAAACACTATCAGAGAATTCATTCTCTTTCCCTTCCCTATGATGTAGACGTGATAGTGTGACTGCATGTGAGGATGACTGTTTATTAAGTCTTAATGAGTTATATAGTTTCAATTTAAGATTGAAGTGGGGTGTAACAGTAAACACTCTTGATAGAACTCACTTATCTAAATGAGGAAGTGGACCGCTTCCTATGAGAACTGAGCTGATTCTCTAGAGCATTCTGAGAAACGGGATACGTTCAGGGTAAAATGGACACAACGGCACGAACTTAACAGCACCTAGAGAGATATCTCGCGTGGAAGCTATTGATGAACTACACCAAACGATGGCAGTTCAAGACATCTTCATTGTCCATCAATTAGTTCCAGTAATTTCTCACTAAGCAAAGGTTTCAAGACCTTATGGACACCTATTGCCTAAGAGGTATTTCTCGCTTTCTGATTTCTGATTTTTATCAGGTTTTCATTCATGTGGGGGATTGTTGGAGAAAATGAATTTGAAATGATTTTTTAAATTGAATTATTGGTCTTGGTAGGAATGGATCTTAGGACCAATGGGTCACTAAGAGACACTATGTCATTTGTTGGATGGAAACATCATTTTCATTTTCACTACTTTGTGAATGAAGAACCTTTAGTTAGTCCCACATTGGACAAACTAGAGATGTGTTCTCCCTTTATTACCACAAAACTTGCAACTAAGAGAGGGCCCTTAGGGTTTAGATGCTTTTGTGGTTGGGTGAGGACTAAGGCAATGGGCTAGTTGATTCACACTTGCTTTTCACACACGTGTGGTGCTTCGCACCTAAGCCCGCACGCGGGTCGCGGGTTTGCGGAGCTTGCGGTGCCAAGGCTACGGTCCAATCAAGACTTACCGTTTTTTGAAAATAATTTCCTAACGGATTTAATCAATTCGAATTAATAATGAAAATATTCTTAACGTTTTAAATTTAATTAATGCACGGAATTAATTCTAATTAATTCGAATTTATTTTCTTCTCAAAGTTTTTGCCTATAAAAGAAAATCATTCTTCTCCATTTCAACTTACTCCAGAGCAGGCTACTATCCCTAGCTATTTTCCCCTCTTCTCGCTTTGTTGTGCGCATTTGTTTGTTTATTTCCCTTCTTCTATCTAAATTGCTGTTAAGTTTTAGAGGGTGGTTTGAGTTGTGCTAATTGAAACCATAACAGGCAGTTCTTTTCTGGACACATCTCCTCTGTTGGGGTATAGCATCTCTCATTTTTGAGGAGTACCCGAGGACTATTGTGTTAAAGACAATTTGCTGAGCAGGTGGCTCTGTCCTAGTGTGTACATCAACATCAGAATGTTTATTATTTTTCTAACGATAACAGTTTTCTTCTATTTAGTCTTTTTCATTGTTACAGAAACAACAATTTTATCAAACATGAGTTTGACACAAGCCTTAAAAGATCATAAAGAGAGGAAGAAAAAAGATAGTAATGCTATAATTACTATGGTGATTAAGAAGTTGAAACCGTCTTCATCATCGTCGACTAAACAAACTAGTAAGGATAGGTTGGTTATGGGTATTGATCGTAATAACCAAACTAGTAAGGGTGGGTTGGTTATGGGTATTGATGAAAGAGCTTCTGTATTATGACGTGAATTCGGATACGGAGATGGATACTCTTGGTAAGGAATTGCTCCTTGATAATCCTGCTTTTGAAGTGGACAATGACAAAGAGGATTGTCATATTGACATTTGCTCTCCAGTAGTGCTTAGTCTTTTTGCTGACGATTTTGACTTTCAACATCTGCGGCGTCATCTTGTCAAAGGATTGCTCGACGATGATGTCATGGGCTACAAACTTTTCACTTGTGAAATTCACTCAAGTAGATATGCCGCTAGAGTGGATAATTTGAAAGGCTATGACACCATTAGCAAGAACGTAATTCAACAGTGGACATATCCATCTGTGCCAGATATTCAGTTTTCTGCAAATTGCCCAACCAAACAAGAATGTCATGGAATTTACAAAGGATCAGACATACAGCTATCGAGTTCTGCACACGTTGGTCCTGACACCTTGGTTGGAAGTAGGACAAGCATTGGAGATTACTCTAAGATCTCTAATTCAGTAATTGGGAAAGGCTGCTGTATTGGATCCAACGTTTCAATTGAGGGTTCCTACATTTGGGACAATGTTACCATTCAAGATGGTTGTCAGCTTAACAATGCTTTAGTTTGTGATGGGGTGGTCATAAAGTCAGGAGTGGTTTTAGAACCTGGTGTAGTTTTGTCATTCAAGGTCGTAGTTGGACCAAAATCTCCTATAATACCCGCTTACTCAAAGTATCTTTACATCCCCAACCGACAAACCAAGACAGTGATGAGGAGCTTGGGTATGCTCAGAGAGGTAGTGGAATTCTTGATGGTACATCCTTGAATAGCACTCTGGATTTTCCCAATGGGGAGTTGATATCAAGATCATCAGTCGTTACTGAGGTTGGTGTTTCAGGAGTTGGTTATTATATTTGGTCAGACACCGTCAAACCAGAAATGCTCCTAGGTGTTGAATTAAGAGGTGATGGTGAAACTTATGACTTCGATAAGGATGATGCTTTTGATATAGAGGTGGAAGCAACTATCCTTAGGGCAGTTCTTGAAAGTGGGGACCTAGAGGATGTAAAAACAGAAGTGACTGCACTAAGGTTATCGTACAATATGACATCATTGGATTGTGCTGGGACAGTTTTTTCGTCGGTGATGAAATTGGCATTACAAACTCCACATGGTACCAAAGGTAAACTGTTTAGAAATGTTGTCAGCGTAATCACAACATGGCGGGATCTTTTGCGACATTACATAGACTCCATAGATGAGCAGATTGAAACCATAATGAAGTTTGAAGAGATGTGCTTAGATTCTGCTAAAGATTTTGCTTCAATGTTTGAGATAATCTTGCATGAACTGTATGAGAAGGACGTTCTGGCCGAAGAGGCCATTCTCTTATGGGCATCTAAGAAAGAGGATGCAGATGCGGCTGATAAAATATTTGTTAATCAGTCGTAAAACTTTATACAGTGGTTAATAGAGGCAGAAGAAGAAGATGACTGATATGCTAATCTGGAGTAGTTTGTAACTGTGTTCCATTTCTCTTTTTTTTTTTTTCTATATCAAATTCAAATTACTCGTTAACTTTGTGCTACTAATTACACCCACAATACTTTAAGCAAATGGTCATTGATTTTATGTGTTAGTTACCTCCACATTTTTATTTTTATTTTTATTTTTGAGATTTTGGTCTCTGTTTCTATTGTTTGGGCAATAGCAGGGCATTTGGTCTAGTGGTAATGATTCTCGCTTAGGTGCGATAGGTGTTGAGTTCAATTCTCAGACTGCCCCAGCTTGCCCTTATAGCTCAGAGGTAGAGCGTCAGTCTTGTAAACTGAAGGTCCGCAGTTCAGTTCAATCCTGCGTGAGGGCATCTTTTTTATTTTTGGTATAATGTCTATCGTAGGCTGCACTTATCTCGGTTATAAAGATTATGTACTAAGATTTCAGAGTAGCTACATGTTCTTGTAACTGGTCTGGAGGTTATGATGCTGGTTGTAGGGTGCTAATGTGTATATCAAGCATGAAGACGTATTATGATTTTACGGGCCACAAATTTTTTTTATCCGAGTGAGACTGTGCCCAGATCAAAAGGCCATCTTTCTGAATAGGAGAGCCCTTGTCCACAGTTTATCCTGCATGATCCAACTTGGCTTATTTATACACACATGGTATAATTGGGTACTACATGAGGATGCCATCCAGAATATTAAACTGGTAACTTCGAGGATTGTATGACAGAAAAGCATTTGTGTTCTTCTACAACAATGATACTATGATAGACAAACATTCATATTGACCGCTTACATCAAGCTCACGCACAGACAGTCCATTTGTGTGTATTTATAATTTGTATAAACATGCTACATCAACACAAGTATTGTGTAATCTCTCAGATGAGTTCGATTGCAGACCTGTATTTTCATGCACCCGAGGCCTTCTCAAAATTGGAGAAAGAAAGAATTACGCACGATTTGAATAGGTTTTGAAAATGAAGATGCTAGACAACCCGGAAAGTAGTGGATATCCTTTTCAAATCTTGATAATGTTTCCTCCATTGGAGACCTGCAATATGATACACATCACAAAGAAATTAGGAACATATAAAAAGATTTGAATTAGACAGTGATTACCCAAGGTTAGAGCAAATCATCAAATAAAAATGAGGAAAATATGCAAACAAGAGAGGGGAAAAAAGCCATATAAGCGTTTACCATTTGCTGTTACAGCGAATATGTAGAGACGATTTCCTGCAGCAGTTGTGGACATTAGGACATGGGGAGTCTCCAGCTCGTATTGATAGTACTTTCTTCCCGAGTGTTCTGCTACTTCTGTACTTAATACTTTCCCTTCTACATTCTCCCCAGTCACTTCTGGTCCAAATGCACTAATCACTTTATCAGGCGTCCCAACCATTTCAATGTTAACGTCATCTCCAAGACCTACACATAAAAAAGAAAATTTGATTACCATGTTAAGCTATTACAATTTTCTTAGTCGGAATTGTGGGACGCTGTAAGAGCCACAACTTATGACAACAATACTCTACACAACTCCAAATTTCATTGACAACAAATCAGAAAATCAAAAAGGGAAGTTACTCCTGGAACTTACTACTTGAGAATCTAAGAACAGGTGCAACAATGACAAATAAGCGCCCTACCTGAGAACTTGAAAATCTCAAATCGATTTCTGTCCCCCCCCAAGATGTGCAATTGATACTGGAACCTACATTGCCAAACCTTCCAATAAGAAACCCAAATAAATTCTGGACTATTGAGGATAAATTTCCTCAATGCTTACAACTTTTAATATCATTTTCATCAAACTAGGTTACTGCATCGCCACAATTGCCCAAGAATGCATCATAGTCTCCCAGTGCCAGTGAATCGAACAAAACTTCATTGTAGTAGCTTGGGTTACACCTCTCCGGGTATCAACCAAAACAAAATCATTAGGAATCACAAGTCTGTAAATGTACTAGGTTGACACAGCTGAGGACTAGAAACTTCATTCGGTAGAACCGTAGAACCCAAATTGTATTTAAGTCAATGAATCCATATAACTTGAAAACGAACTGGATGTAATTCTCCTATGTCGGGTTCAACTTATTCGAGAAAAGAGGACAAATGTAGGAGCAGTAACTAGTTAGATCAAACAAGAACCTATGCGCTTGACTACACATACTGAAATCTTAAAATGTAGTCAAAACTACAATTGAAATTGAATGTTACTAAGTTCGTTACCTCTTCCCAACCCTGAGGAACCGAAAATGTGCATGCGATGATTGGACTCCATCTTACACCATGCCCTCCTGATTTCGCATCTGGTCTTCTATATGTCCTCCAACCTGTCTGAGCAATTTCTTTCCATATTAAGTGGCAGCTACATATATATTCCATACATTCACAAAATTGCGAAAAAAAACACCAAAATACGCAATACTGTGACTGTTTAACTAATTTTAGTGTTCAATGTTGCGATTACTCCGGCTAATGTTCAATGTTCTAACATAAAAAGGTGACAGAATCAAGCTTATTGAAAACCAACCTTGTTCGTCAGGATCGGATAAACCAGGAACTCTTCCAGCTAAAAGTCCTTGTTTGATAACAGGTAATCTATCACTAGGGAAACTCCCCATAAGAAGTGATGAAGAAACTAAAGAAACCCCAGAAACCAAAGCTTCTCTTCTCCTTAAAAACTTCTTCTCATTATCATTAATAAAATATCTATTTTCATTAGAATCTAGACTAGCTTTTTGATACGGGAATAATTTATACATTTTTATCTCCTAATTAATATTTTCTAGTACTTGAATTTATAATAATAATATAAATTTATTGTTTATTAGGTGGTTTACATAAAATATGAAGTTACAAAGAAATAAGGCTAATCAACCTAAGTTGAGACAGACGGCGGAAAATGGACTTCACCTTTTGTGCAGGTCTTTCAGCTGGTCAACGAAGTGAA
>JAJJMC010018132.1:395155-408202 GCA_023531435.1 Papaver californicum | reverse complement strand
TTGGATCTCTTCGCAGAAGTTAGTGATGGGGATGGGACAAAATTGCACGTATAAGTATTGCATAGCCGGAGGTTGCTTGATATCCCATTACAGAATTATTTAAATAGGTGGACAAAAGATGCAAGATCTGGTGCTGTAGTAAACAATGACAATGGGAGAAAGGCTAGTAAAGGGTACTTCTCAATAGGCTGTTAACTAGGTGAGGCTAGTTTTGAAGTTGGTTTGGCTAGGTGTTGGGTTTTGAGTTTGTTGTCTCTTGTTGTTGAAAGTGACATGAGCAGATGGAGTTAGCTTTTGAGAAGTAATGATGTTCACGTGAAGGTGGGGCAATAGATGAAAAGTGTGGTCTATAATGAGAGTTGTACGTGATGAGAGATAGGAAGGCTTCTCTTTTGTCTTCGGTCAGACCTAGGCTATGGACCAAGTACAACACGTGAAGGGAGTTGGCTTATGAGGCTGGTGTGAACGGACTTAAGCAGCATCAGTAGGTGGATCAGTTAACTTGAAGTCTGTACAATTGAAAGAGAGGAGCTAAAGCTAGGTGCGTCAGTATGCTTACGGCTGAGTGGAGTATGTTTGATTGAGTCTGACTGCTAGCTAAGAGAAGTAATGGCTAAAAGGAAAAGAGATGTGAGAGAAGGCTGGACTGATGGGTTGGCTAGTGAAAAGTGTAAAGAGTAGCACGTGTGAGTAAGGGAAGCTATAAAAGAGGAAGTTGACGTGAGAGGCAGAGGGGAGATTTTTTGCTTTCTCTAGGTTTTAGTTGGTTTCTTCGGTACAGTTCTGGGAGGCGGACTCTCCTGGATACTTTTGAGAAGCTGTGTTTTGGGAGGGGGAGCTAGAGGAGACAGCACCATACGGAGAAAGAAGAGGACGGTTGTGTGTATACGGAACACTGGTTTAATCCTCTCTACCCTTTTTAATTATTTTTATGGGTTTTAAGAAACTCATCTCCATGTCTAGCTAATTAATTTGTAACTAGGGTTCTATGCTGAAACCATTTTTAGTATAAGACTAATTAAATTGAATTATTAAGTAATAGACCATTATGATTTGAATAGATTAATTCCATGATTTTGATTTATTGAATTTCATTAAACAATTGTGATGTCGTTTGATGGTACATGCTTGGCCTAGGTTTTTGATGTTCCATGCTTCTGGTATACAGTTGTTGTTTTGAAAATCTACTTGTTGCAAATATATTTGTCTACTTATTTGATATTTCATACTTGGGTTAAATCTGTTGATGGGGTATGCTTAGAAGAGTCAGGTATTATTTGTGGACCTAAAATTAGTTTCGTACAATTTTCTCGCTAACGCAATTTTATGGTGTATGCTTGAGACTAGGGCTTTTTGATGCACCATGTTTAGGGCGTCCCAGTGATATTTGCGACTCTAAATATTCATGAGTTATATTTCACTTCAGTAATTAAATAGAAATAGTGGTGGATACTGAAAACCCTGGTTACCGACTCTCTCTACTCGGTCACATTTTATTAGTTAGTTAGTTTATTATTTTATTTATCAATCTAAAAATCACAAAAATATTCCTCTTGGTTAGTTGATTAGAGATATTAATTGCAGTATTTCCCCGCTCTCTGTGGGTTCGACCCGTAATTGCCTTTGTCTACTAGTTAGACGCCGTGCGATTGCGGTTATTATATTGGGTAATTCCAGATCACATCAAAAATTGATGTAATTTTAATAGTGGTAAAAAGTGTTCGATTCTCGAACTTGTGAAGGTAACGATTTTAGAAAATATTGGATGTAATCTAAACTAATAAAAATCAGGAAAATAAACTAGAGATGATTTTTAGAAAATATGGAGAAAACTAGGAATCAGGATTCAGTTATTTCTAACAATTTATGTGATTAATCATGTAATTCTTTTTAACAATTTAATTCAAGTTTGCCAAAAATATGTTTTCTAGAAGAATAATTGTAAATCCTAAGCATGGGACATCAAGAGTAATTAACTAAGCATGACCCATCAAAAGAGAACACAACTATTTAATAAAAACCATTTTTTTCTAATTTAAATCCATGCAAATAATAATAAAAGAATTATAAATAATTAATTAAAAATATACTTACCACATAAAATTGAAAGAAAAACCTCCTCCATCATCCCAGTAAATAAACTTAGCTCATGGTGGAGAAAACTTGCTCAAAAGATCTCTTCATTGCTCAAAATATCGATTACAAGGTTGAATAATGGTGTAACAGCTGATTTGATACGCGTATATGGGTTACAGAAGAAGGTTCAGTTGTTACAGAAAAGTCTAAGCAATGAAGGAAACAGAGCAATAGGCAACACACCAGTTTGAATCAGCAACAGATGTAGACGTTGCTGAGTCGTCTTCTCCGATGGACCCTGGATGAAGAACACGCCGGCCGGTGCAGTAGCAGGTGATCGGCGGCGACGGAAGTTGGCCGAAAATTCTCTGATTTGGTCTATAAGGTTGCGTTGTCAATTTTCTTCGAATCTCTTGGTATATATAGGCTTAACAAACCCAGAGAGAGTTCTAAACCTAATAGAACTCTCTCAAATCACTCCCAATCTTCAATTCAAACTCAAACAGGAACCGAGTCCTGATTCCGGCCAAACTTGGATTTCCCGAGCTGATTTTCCGGGATTTTTCACTGTCTTTTTATTTCTTTCAACTCTAATCGCAATGGGTCATCTTTAATAGCCGAAAACAACCCAAAATTCAAGTCCCAATCCTTTTCCTGTTTGAAACAGGACTTCCCGATGAGTGAATCAGTGACTCGACCGAGTGACTCGCTGGATCGCTGGGTTGACTCGCTGGGTTGACTCGGCCGATCCTAGGGTGTCCCTTATCCATTCTTGGGGTGCCAATAACACTTGTCCTTGGGTGCCTTTATTACTTTTTGAGCCAATTTTTTCACAAATCTTTATTCTTCTAATGTACCTACAAAAACATAAAAACACGTAATAATTGCAAAATCGAATACTAACTTAATAGAAACTAAGGTGCAAATTAGACACTATAATGTGTCTATCAAATACCCCCAAACTTACTATTTTGCTAGTCCTCGAGCAAACTACTCTAAAAATAAAGTAAAAATCCTAACTCACTTTCACAGGAATCGCGACTACATTTAGCATATGCAGTACGCCGTTAAACCCCTAGTTGTCCCTAGTGGACGAGTTTTATCTCGTGAGGGTTTACAAGAGGTATACCCACAAAACCTGGATCTAGATCTTAGCAACACGTGAACGATTAAGGATAGAAACTAAACAAGCTAGTTAGTTGGTTATTCAGATATTCGGCTATAAGGACCATTACCCTTTATGGATCCAATCACTGTACACGAGTGTTAACTCAAGCATACTAAAATTCATATATAAGACAACAGAGTTCTACTCAGACAATTGTCTAACCACCCATCACATGAAAAGACTTAGAAGATGAACGAGATTGTAGAAGATCGCAAATGTTGACCGAGGCGAACGATGTGTCCCATATCTGTCTGAAGGTCAGTACCAAGATGAAACCTAGTGTGTCGAGATACTCCCCATTTATTTTCAACGGTTACTACTAACTAAAATATTTACAAGTTCCCATGGATCCTGCGTTCCACGCTTGCTTAGGCGACGGAGACAGGGAGAACTTTAAAATACCAAATACTATTTTTTTTCTCAATTTTTTTCTAACTTTTTTCGATTTTTTTTCTTTTTTTTTTCTTTTTTTTTTCGATTTTTTTTTTCTGACACCTAATACATGTGTGTTCCCATGGATCCTGCATTCCACGCTTGCTTAGGCGATGGAGACAGGGGGACCATACACATAACTCTAAAACACTAACGTATTATTCATGTGGGGCATGATCTCAACACACTAAATGTCATTCCAGTGCTAATTAACATGTCGATGCTAGGACCCACCAATACTCTCATAGAAACACGAAATTGCAAATAATAAAACAGAACGTGATGTGGTGACAACTATCATGTTATTTCTAACACCTGAACTCTGTCTCCTTTATGAATAGACCATCTAGCTGGGCACACCAATCCTTATAGCAAAATGGCTAAGTTTCCATCTACCTAGAGTGGTTAGTGTCACCCTGAATTGTTCACATGCTTCTAAATTCCAAATCTTATTAATCCTAAAAAGTCTCCCAATACCCCCAAACTTAAATTAAACAGTGTCCTCAATGTTTCTAAACACTGCACAAAAAGGAATTATGGAAAGATATTACCGTGTCGCATGAGCATAAGTTACCTCCTTAAATCATATAGCAATAATCGGAACAACTGTGGATCATCTGAATCAAATAGTGTTATCCAAAATAGAAGGAAACATCAGCAAGCTATGAAGATAAACAATCTGAACACACTTTGATCCCTATCTAGGTAAACCACATCGACCAGAGGATGGGTTTTTGGCAACTGAACTTCTTTTTGAACAGAAGGATCATTGGATCTAGCTCGAAGATGATCTTGTACAATGGCATACGTGCATATGTCAGGTCCCAAGCTAGGGACCTTCCTAAGAGTTAATGGTATAGCACATGGAGAATGATAGTCACCCCCAAACTTAGAGTTTTCAGTGTCTCTAGATAGACTAATAACAATTTCCCTCATTTCCGGATCGTCAGATTCTCGAAAATAGTCAATTGCTTCTTCTAAAGTACAATCTGGTGGTGTAGAACCTAAAAAAGTGCTCAGTTCATTAATAACACTATTATTATCGCCATCAATTCTATAGTTGGCTAGGCATTTCTCTAATGGATCTTCTAATGGGTCGAGCCTACGCTGCATCTCCCTAGACGGTTTGGATTCCTTCTCTGAATGGATCTGGTGCATACAAACTGTTGGGCTAATTCCCTTAATATCTGCTATGGTCCCTCCTAAGGCTTTCTGATTGTCCTGAAGCACGGTTACTAGCCTATTCTCTTGGTCACTATCCAAATCTGGAGCTACAATCACAGGTAAGGTCTCTATGGGCCTAACTCATCAAACTCTAATCCAAAGTGGGCTAGACATTTTGCTAACGGGTCTTCTATCAAAGTGTTTGGTAATGACTCCTGAACTGGGGTCTCTATCATGTTGACGGTTTCTAAAGTGGGGTCATCAAGCTCAGGTGGTTGATTACTAACGTTGAAGATATTCAACTCAATAGTCATGTTACCAAAAGACAAGTTCATAACACCGTTACGACAGTTGATGATCGCATCAGATGTTGCTAAGAACGGGCGACCTAGTATAACCGGTATATGATTCTCTGGATCAGGCACAGGTCTGGTATCAAGCACAACAAAGTCCACTGGATAAATAAATTTATCCACTTCAATCAAAACATCCTCTATGACACCACGAGGAATTTTCACAGACCTATCAGCTAACTGCAAAGTCATCTGAGTCGGT
Source organism: Papaver californicum (assembly GCA_023531435.1). Lineage (NCBI taxonomy): Eukaryota > Viridiplantae > Streptophyta > Magnoliopsida > Ranunculales > Papaveraceae > Papaver > Papaver californicum. The sequence goes on along the minus strand of JAJJMC010018132.1, from coordinate 402,807 downwards.
TTCAAATCGCCTAGTCCTAGCGGAGGTACACATGGTACGGCAGTAAGTTCACACTGGCTCCTAAATCGAGTAAGGCTCTTTCTACCCGGTAGTTTCCTATTGTGCAAGCTATGGTTGGGGAACCTGGGTCTTTGTACTTGAGGGCCGTACTACTCTGTATAATTGAACTTACATGACTAGCTAGAAAAGATTTATTATGTACGCTAAGTTTTCGCTTTCGCGTACACATGTCCTTAAGAAACTTGGAATAAGCAGGAATCTGCCTAATTGCATCTAATAATGGAAGGTTGATCGTGACTTTCTTAAAAACTTCCATTATTTCATTAAAATTGGATTCCTTCCTAGTAGGTGCTAACAACCTTGGGTATGGGGCTCTAGGCATGAAATCGGTTCTCTGAGGGGTTGCCTCAGGCTCGTCAGAGACTTTATCAGTCTCTTCAACTATTGGGTCAGGATGAACTACAGCTTGTTCACTAACGGGCCTAGTTACCTTGTTATCCACTACCTTACCATTCCTAAGGGTACTAATTGCATTCACATGACTGGATGATTTCTCACCAGTCAACATTCCATTGGATCCTCTAGGATTGGGTTCGGGTTGACTAGGGAACCTACCAGGTTCTCTCTCTCTCAGAGCCGTAGCAATGTCACTGACTTGGGTTTGTAAACTAGAAATAGCTCTTTCTATGCTCTGGAATCTCTGCTCATACTTATCGTCATTGCTGGGCTGAGTTAGACCAGCCGAATTCTTATAACTGAAGCCTGGAGGACCTTTAACATTACTAAACTGACCTTGAGCATGGCCTCTCGACCAGGAAAGGTTCGGGTGGTTTCTCCAGCCAGGGTTATAAGATTCCAAATACGGGTCGAACTTCCTCTGGTTATCAAATCTAGTGTTATCATAAAGAGCAAAAGCCTTCTCTTCGAATTGGTTGGGCTCTGAACTACTAGCTTGATTCATTTCGACCAGTTCTAGCCTTCTAGATAAGGCTTCTATTTGGGCCTTTGAATCAAAAGATCCTTCTACCCTATGAACATTTCCTCTTCCTAGAAGAATTGTTCTTTTTGGCTCTCTACTGCCCTCCCACTGCTGGGTCTTCTCGGCGATGTCCCTCAGAAGTTTCATCGCCTCAGCAGGAGTTTTACTGTCGAACCCTCCGGTTGACAAAGACTCGACCAAGGTTATAGATGCGTAGTCCAAACCGTCATAGAGAATCTGAACTAGCCTTAACTCCTCTATACCGTGGTCTGGGCATTGGGACAATAAGTCAGTGAACCTTTCTACATACACATACAGAGACTCTCCCTCTAGCTGGGAAAACGTGCATATTTTTTGCCTAACAGACGAAATTTTGTTCCTAGGGAAGAACTTCTGAATAAAAGCTGAAGTAAGTTGGGCATAGGTTTCAACTGACTGAGGAGCCAAGCTTTATAGCCACGACTTGGCTTTGTCTCTTAGTGAAAAGGGAAATAGCTTAAGTTTAATAGACTCGTCATTCAAGTCTCTAATCCTGATTGTGCTACATATTTCCTCGAATTCCCTAACATGAAAATAGGGATTTTCGTTTTCTTTTCCTAAGAATAATGGGAGCATCTGGATGATTCCGGGTTTCAGTTCGTAGCTCGCTTCAATAGCGGCTAACTTGATGCAAGATGGACGTGAGGTCCGGATTCAACAAATCCTTCAGAGATGTCATTGCTGACACAGTCTCGGGAGTGACTAGTTCACTCTCAATTGGCTTCTCAAGGTTAAGGTGAACTACCAGTCTTCCACTAATTAATCTACCTTGAGGGTCTCTATCCCAAGTTCGCCTTAAGGGCGTTCTTGGCATGCAAAAATTAAATCCTAACAAGCAATTAATCAAACACAATCGTGCCCTGACTCAACCAAATCAAACCTAAATCTAGCAAGCAACAAGCATGATGGCTCCACTTAGATTGTCTCTAGACCAGCTTCTATTCTTTCAAAAAGCAACTGGTTATAATTTTAGCAAACCTCTTAGAACGATCTGAATTAGATTAAGTCGAAGAGAAACAGGAGAAGCTCAATGGAGCTTTGATACCCCTGTCTCTTTGGCACTTTTCCCTGGGTTACAAGGCGGCTCTAATCAACTTAAAATAATCTTCCTGTTCTTTGAGTTAGGCTAATAAAGTAACCCGTACAGTCCTTTTGAACGATTTTCCAATAAGCTCGATACCCTATAGGTCTCTTTCTAGTCAAGATTTTAGGCTTAGGTTTGCGTAGGTTTCGTTTTCCTAAAGCGGGCAAGAAGGAGACGGTGATGAAATCCGAAACCTTATCTTGTATGGCCAGGCCTTGCCCTTTACTATGCAAAAATTAAAGTCCGTATTCAGTCCTCAGCATATATGCATACAAAGGCGTCCAGAAAACCCACTGACAGGAGATTCGTGGGTTGGTCGAAGCTTACCTCCCGTACTAGACGGGCGATGAACCGTTGAAGTCGACTCGGGCCACTAATATCCTTTTTAATAGTGTGCGAACCCGAGGGGCCGAGACAATATCGTAATTGTCGTCCTTCCCTGCACACAGTTTGATATTTAAAACTACCCTTCCGTAGGGTTTAAAAATAATAAAATGTCCAAAGTCCCAAAAATAATGTCCAAAAGTGTCCGAAAATAAAAGAAAAATTACAGAAATAATTAAAACCCTAATACAATTTTCTAAACTAATCAAAACTAATTAAAACTAATTAAAATAAACTAAAAATCTAATTAAAAAAATAAAATAAAATCTTCGATCTTCTTTTTCGTTCTTTAAGCTTTTCCTTTTTAATTCCAAGTCTTTAGCTTTAATTCCAAAACTTTGGCTTACTTCCCTTTTCGATCAAAATTCAACCTGTAGTAAAAAGAGAAATACCAAAAGAAACGTAAAATAGAACAAAGTAAAATAATAAAGATAAAAATAAAAACCTAAAAATAAATCTAAAACCCTAAACCTAAAAACAAGTCCCCGGCAGCGGCGCCAAAAATTGATGTAATTTTAATAGTGGTAAAAAGTGTTCGATTCTCGAACTTGTGAAGGTAACGATTTTAGAAAATATTGGATGTAATCTAAACTAATAAAAATCAGGAAAATAAACTAGAGATGATTTTTAGAAAATATGGAGAAAACTAGGAATCAGGATTCAGTTATTTCTAACAATTTATGTGATTAATCATGTAATTCTTTTTAACAATTTAATTCAAGTTTGCCAAAAATATGTTTTCTAGAAGAATAATTGTAAATCCTAAGCATGGGACATCAAGAGTAATTAACTAAGCATGAACCATCAAAAGAGAACACAACTATTTAATAAAAACCATTTTTTTCTAATTTAAATCCATGCAAATAATAATAAAAGAATTAAAAATAATTAATTAAAAATAGACTTACCACATAAAATAGAAAGAAAAACCTCCTCCATCATCCCAGTAAATAAACTTAGCTCATGGTAGAGAAAACTTGCTCAAAAGATCTCTTCATTGCTCAAAATATCGATTACAAGGTTGAATAATGGTGTAACAGCTGATTTGATACGCGTATATGGGTTACAGAAGAAGGTTCAGCTGTTACAGAAAAGTCTAAGCAATGAAGGAAACGGAGCAATAGGCAACACACCAGTTTGAATCAGCAACAGATGTAAACGTTGCTGAGTCGTCTTCTCCGATGGACCCTGGATGAAGAACACGCCGGCCGGTGCAGTAGCAGGTGATCGGCGACGACGGAAGTTGGTCGGAAATTCTCTGATTTGGTCTATAAGGTTGCGTCGTCAATTTTCTTCGAATCTCTTGGTATATATAGGCTTAACAAACCCCAGAGAGAGTTCTAAACCTAATAGAACTCTCTCAAATCACTCACAATCTTCAATTCAAACTCAAACAGGAACCGAGTCGTGATTCCGGCCAAACTTGGATTTCCCGAGCTGATTTTCCGGGATTTTTCACTGTCTTTTGATTTCTTTCAACTCTAATCGCAATGGGTCATCTTTAATAGCCGAAAACAACCCAAAATTCAAGTCCCAATCCTTTTCCTGTTTGAAACAGGACTTCCCGATGAGTGAATCGATGACTCGGCCGAGTGACTCGCTGGATCGCTGGGTTGACTCGCCGGGTTGACTCGGCCGATCCTTAGGGTGTCCCTTATCCATTCTTGGGGTGCCAATAACACTTGTCCTTGGGTGCCTTTATCACTTTTTGAGCCAATTTTTCCACAAATCTTTATTCTTCTAATGTACCTACAAAAGCATAAAAACACGTAATAATTGCAAAATCGAATACTAACTTAATAGAAATTAAGGTGCAAATTAGACACTAAAATGTGTCTATCACTTTTTCTCTAGATAATGAAGAACAGTAGCAATACCCATTTTGTAGTGAAAAGCTTGTTAAGAGGGTTATAGCAGTGTTCATTTTCAGTTCTTAAATTTTCTTTTATTTTTAGATAGAAATCTGAAGGAAAAAAAAGGAATTCAGTTTTTAAAAATGTGAATAATCCTGAATTGTATATATAGGTCACATCTTTTGGAGATGAAGTTTGTGGACGTGGGGGATTGTGGTTTACGTTGTGAGAGATAATGTATGTGTTTATTAGCTACGCAACAAAAGAGCCAATGGATTTCTAATCTAGACTAGTGTTTGCTTGCGAATATAATAACAAAGTCTGGATGAGATATTAATACGTGAGTAAAATAAAAGAAAGACAATATAATCTTTATTTAAAATTTCTTACAACTACGCAGATTTAGTTCCAATTCCAACACTAAAAGAACAAAAACTAATGCAGAAACAACTAGAGTCACAGGGCAAAGATAAGTTTGGAGTAACTTTATAGTAACACAAGTTTAGGAATTTTATTCTTTTTTCTAACACTTTGTTAATTGTAATCTCCACACTGTTGTTCATCTGATTGGTTTGTCATGTATTACACTGATTTTTTCTCAGTGTATTAATAGTCTTGTCTGTACTTTTTTTTTTGTAATGAAAATATCTTTTCTCCGTTATATCAGTGTAACTATGGTATCAGACGAAAAAACTTGATATTTCTCGTGGTTCGATCTTGCCTGCTTCTGTTCTTGATCTTCTGCGCCTTTGATCTATCTCTGACATCTTCATATTTCTTAGTTGATTCTTTCTGATCTTTCTTATTCATCTCATTTTTCATTAAATTTCGTGTTTTCCCTGAATCTGATGAATTACAAATCTGTTCTAATGGAAAATCCAACTTCATTTTCAATATAAAAAGTTTCAATGAATCAACTAAATAGCTTCGTTACTCTAAAGCTCACTTATTTAAATTTCCTAACATGGAAATTCTTGATGTTACCAGTAATTCGAAAATTCAAGATTATAAAGTTTCTTGATGGTTCCCATGGATGTCCTCCTAAATTTACTACAAGAACCAATGCTAATAATGGAGTCAAAAATCCACTTTATACAGACTGGATGGATGAAGACTCAACCATCATAATGTGAATTGATTCTACAATTTCTGACAATGTTATCTCTTACTTTGTTAATGCATCTTCTTCTTATGAATTGTGGAAAGCTATTTCTGATCGATTTGCAAGAGTGTCATCTACATATTCAATTCAATTACATACCAAATTGATGACAATCAAGAATGGTAACTCTTTTATTGCTCAATACACTAATGAGGTCAAAACAATAACATATCAACTTGCTGCATGTGGATCTATCATTTCTGATGATGAAATTGTTGTGGTTATTTTGGATGGACTAGACTCAGATTATGGTGCTTTTTCTACTTCTATAAGGATTCGCAATCCTCCAGTATCTAGTGTTGAAATACATAATTTGTTATTAAGTGAAGAGATTGTGATCAGAAATAGAATTACTGCTAGTTCTATTGAATCTACAAATAGGGCTTTCTTTACTGCTGGAAGAGGTTATGGTAGAGGATCAAGAAACTCTAACTCAAACTATCATAGAGGAGGTAGATTATCTTTTGGTAGGGGTGCTGGTAGGAGTTCAGGAATCTTGCCTACTCCATCACCATCTTATGTTCCTAGATCTAATACTTTTGATTCTGGAGACAAACCAACTTGTCAGATTTGTCACAGTATTGTCATGCTGCAGATGAATGTTGGAATCGAATGAACTTCTCTTTTCAAGGAAGGGATCCTCCAAGACACCTACAAGAAATGCTTGCTTCTGCTAATTTGCTTGGTGAGAATCCTTAATATGTGGATTCTAGAGCAACACACCATTTAACATCAAATGCTTCTAACATTGGTTCTTCTTCTGCTTATTCTGGTGGTGAATCAATTATTACTGCTAATGGAGAAGGTATGCCTATTCTTCAATCTGGTTCATCTATAATTTTTGTTCCAAAATAATAATCTAATCTAAATAATATTCTACATGTACTATTAGCTGCTCAGAACTTAATATCAGTTCACAAGTTTACAAGGGATAATAATTGTTCTCTTACCTTTACTTCACATGATTTCACTGTCAAGGACATTCACTCTAGGAAGATTCTTTTTAAGGGTCCACTAAGAATAGATTGTATCTTATGATCTGTAGCACTCTCTCTTCCTCAGTTTCAACTCCAACTGCATTGTCTTGTTCCTCAACTTCAACTGCCTTGTCTTATGCTAAAGCCTCTTCAACTATTTGGCACAAAAGATTAGCTCACCCATCTTTTCAAACCATGTCTATATTTTCTAAAATACTAAATGTATCTAACAATGGTAATAAACCATTCAATTGTACTGAATGTCAGCTAGGAAGATCACATAAGAAACCTTTTATTATGTCTTTGTCAGCTTCTACTATGTTAATATCATAGATGATTTTACAAAGTTCTGCTGGGTATATCCTTTAACATTCAAATCTGAGTTTAGAAACACATTTGTGAATTTTAAAGTTTACATAGAAAACTTGCTGAATCTGAAGATAAAAGTTATTAGGACAGATGGTGGTAGTGAGTTTGTTAACAATAGTTCGAAGGAAATTCTTATAAACACTGGTATATCACATGAAATTACATGTCCATATACTCCTGAACAGAATGGAGTAACATAATCAAATCATAAACATCTTTTTAAAAATTACAAAAAACCTTTCCCATCCAATCTAGTTTACCTTTTGAATTCTGGTTTGATGCTTTGTCAACTGCAAACTATGTGATTAACATACTTCCAACAAGATCATTGTCCTTTATTTCTTCTTTTCAATGTATGTTTGTTAGAGATCCAGATTACTATTTTATGAAATCTTTTGGCTGCTTGTGCTTCCCATGGATGAATCCTTACACAACCAACAAACTTCAACCAAAAAGTGTCAAGTGTATTTTTCTAGGATACAACTCTAACAACAAAGGTTATAAATGCCTTTATCCTACAAGTGGAAGAGTCTTTATTTCAAGACATGTTATTTTTCATGAAGACATCTTTTCTTATCCAACAATGCATAATACTTCTAAGACAGATACTTCATTTCTTGACATTCCAACTCACTCTGCAATGATAATAGACATTTCTACATCCTCCATAACTACAGTGGATACACAAGATACTATTATCAACAATATTTCAGATAATACTTCTTTAGATAATCCTTCAGTGAATACACAAGATAATTCTATCAACAATACTTCAGATAATACTTCTTCAGTTACTCATGTTTCT
>JAJJMC010018132.1:374067-390155 GCA_023531435.1 Papaver californicum | reverse complement strand
AAGTTACTCCACATCGTCCACTTAAGTGTCTGAAAGTAGAGATAAAGGTTAAAAAAGATAATGAAGAGTCGCCCACCGTGTTCTGAAAGTAGAGATAAAGCTTGCGTGTGTTTTTTGTGTGTGTTTTGCGTGAGCTGGCGTGAGCCGTCGTATGCTTGGCGTGTGCCCAGCGTGTGCCTATCAAGAATTAATGGTTTTATTTTAAATTCATATAATAAATATTAAAACCGTTTCATTACTTATGTGAATTAAAAACCGTTTTATTATTTATGTGAATTAATGAGAATTAAATTAAAAGATTTTTCATAAATACAATTTAATTCTCTTCTCTAAAATTTGTCTATAAAAGAAAAAGAATTTTCATTTTTCAACTTACCCCAGACGCAGCTACTATCCTGTCGTCTTTTCCCCTCTTCTCGCTTTGTTGTGCGCACTAGATTTATTTTTATCTTATTCTTCTGTTAAGTTCACAACGGGCAACGAGTCTTGCTAACTGGGTTGGTATCAAGAGGTTTTATCCTGGATTCGATTTGTCAACTCTAAAAGGTATAGCAACACTTTTCTAAAGTGTACTTGGCAAATATCGAGTTAAGGGCAGTCTGTTGAACATGCGACTCCTCTTATCAGTGTTTTGAGTGATTGTCTGAAAATATGATATTTGCGCTAACATTAACATTTGCGAAGCTTCTGGTGTTTTGGTTTGTTTCTTTGTTACATGAATAATTTTTATCCAACAAAACCCATGGATTCTCTTTTGATGGTAGTTTGATTTTTATTTTATTATTTTATTTCCCTTTTTGGGTTTTGTTCTTGGATATTTAAGCTTGATATTTTTTTAATCCGTGTTTGACTTTTGTGTTGCAGATAGTTTTAAAGGTGATCCGTGTGTACTTTTGTGTTCAGTCTTTTGTGTTGCAGGTATTTTTAAAAGTAAAAGTTTTAGATTTATTTCTCTGACACATGTTATCCGATAACCATGTATATGCTGAAATACACGGACCATTGACAAACTTTGTTTGTAGGGTGCCTTCTTCATTTTGATCAATTTGTTATTTATTTTTTCATTGGTATTTAGGTTCCATGTTTGGTTGATATCCCTGCTTCGATCTACACAAGGTAACTTCTGTTCTCTGTTTTTTTTGTGGGATTTCTTTCCTATTCTTATTTTTTCCTTAAAAATTGGATTAAGGTTTGATTGGCGGTGGCTATTTCCACGATTCAAATCTTAAAAACTGGATCAATTTACAGTTTGCTTCCCCCCACCCCCACACACACACACTATGATGCTGTCAGTTAGGGAATATACTGGCAATATAGAATTGTATATTCCGATTTAGTTCTATTTTATGGGAATTGCAAAGAAGGTGTTTGGTACTAAGCGTGGAAAAAATATTGTTTGCTTTGGATTCAATGATATCCAGTTATGTGAAGCATCTTGGTCACTGTAAATTTGTTCGTAAACCTTTCTCATTTATATAATTTGCATATGAATCTCACATAGGTCTTTTTGTGGAAATTTTTGGTGTCTTGCATTTTATCTCACCCATGGATTTGTATGCTGCCGTGTTGTCCTGATTATTCTTAAGAGCAGATGGTAATTTGTCTTCAATTTCAAGTTTTAATTATTTACGGATCGTTTTCTGAACAAAATTTGAGTTTTCACATGGTTTGGTTTGCAAGAAATATTTTGTGAAATTCAACATTAGGTGATTTGTATAGATGCCATACCGTTTTTTAAGTTCACCATTACATTCCTCTGAAAGAGGGTGGTGACTGTAATATCTAGCATGTTCCACTGACTTGGATGTATATTTGTAAAGGAACATTTGCTGCACTTAAAGATTCCAAGTAGGTATTAAAAAAATGGTAGTAATTGATGGTCATATGCAAATACCTAGCGAGCTCGACATGCAGGTTTGCAATTTATTTAATAAAAGTTTACTTATGTAGGTACACTCTCGGAATCGACAGTGAATCATAAAGGGCTTCAAGGAGCTTGAGCTGATATCGAAAGTGGGTTTTCTGGAGTTGTTGTTGATCAATGTCGCGCATTGGTATTCATATTCTAACCAACTCCTTCGCTTTTCTTTCACTGGAGATTGAACTTGAGTGTTAGGTTTTTTTCTTAAAAAATCTGATCCTGATTAAATTTTTGGCTTTTCACTACATCATCAGTTTACAAATTGAATTTTGTGCTTGATGCAGTTGCACACTTCTCTTTGGATTTCTGTTTTGTTTCGTTATTTAATCGTGATTTGTTTTGTCTAATTAGTAGTTCATACATGCTAAAGTGAGTGTAATTTCTTTGGCAGGCGGAAGCTGTTATTGTTTCAAAAATTATGTAAGGGAAATGCAGTGCTAGCATGTTGAAGGTGAGTGACTGATCATGTATTTGGCTGCTTTTGGAGACTTCCCTTGCCATCTTGCTTATAGTGTAACTGAAGTTTTGTTTCTGTTATTTTGAAATTAGTCGATTGCTTAGCATCGCTTCGAAAGACAATGGGAGATTAGGAAAGGTGGTCACTGATGATGCGATAAGTTTTTATATTAGTAATTCTTTATTTGACTGATGCCTTTCAGGGTTTAGAAGAAGGTAATCTGCCTTTTTAATTTCTTGGAGAATCATTAGATTTTGGTGGATCTCCACAAACCAAGGGGCTAATACTTATCATTGTTTCTCTAGAAACCCAAAATCAAATCAATTTTTTTTCTCTTTCTAAAAATCCAAAATCAAATCCATATTGTTTCTCTTTCTAAACAGAACACAGAATCAAATCGTAAAATCACCAAAAAAAATAAATAAATCAAATTCTAAAACCCCAAAATCGATTGATGTTTCTTCTATCTAAAACCCAAAATCAAATTGTGCTTCTCCTCTCAAAATCACAGTATTCTTTGAAAAAAATAGTTAGGGTTTCTTTCATTTCATTTCATTAAAAGGCAATAATTTTTGGTTTTAGTTCTTCCAAAACAAATTGAATCGAGGCTGCAATTGAACGTTCAGATTTCATAATATGTTCCAGATACACTTGATTCTCTACATGTATGAAATGAATGGTTAAAGCTAATTGTTAGTTGAATGAATTATCTGATTCATGTATGGGTATGCTGTTGAGAATTTCAGTTGTTTGGGTAATTTCATTATTACATGAGTATCAAAATTTATAAGATTCCTGTATTAAGAATTAGGTTTTATTATATCAAATGAACATTTCAGTTTACATTAAAAGTCTTTATAGAAATGCCTATGAGAGAAATGAGACAAACGTGAGCTAAAAAGTTATTTCGGAAATTCTTACTTCGCTGCTGATTGTCTGTACAAAGATAAGACGATGAGTAGCAGAATGAGAAATTTGGTTCCTTTCATGGTGGAAACTTCTGTGTTTTTGGATTTCTGAAAGTTTGTTCGCTGTGCCCTACGAGTTTGAATTTCTCACGAAACTAGCTTGTTGTGTCCTGCCAATTGATTTGTCAGAGATATTTTCCGAAACAATAGCTCCAAGCAAACTGGATTGGTGGTCGAAGCTATTTTTCACACTAGATTACTGGTATTTGCAAGTTATTTGTTGAGGACTATAGTTGGTTCGGTTGCGAGTTATTCGTTTGCTGATGGTGCTAGTAGCTTAGTAGTATTCACGAATGAAGTGAACCTTAATTACAATTATCCTTTGGATATTCTTGCGAAGTCATAATTCACCAAGATTAATCTGCGAAGATACATTCTCATAGTTACACATTTATTTGGCGAAGTATAGCACCAATAGTTGCTGGCGAGCTAACTACATTTTGATAAAGAAGATCGTATGACTTGAGCCATCAAATTCTGCTTATGTAATTCTGATTTCAAATTTTAAAGGAGGGTATTCAGAAAGTTACTGGCCTGTTGTAGCTTAATTCAAGTTCTCGAGTATTTTCTGGTTAAGGTCACCAAACATGAAATTAGGATGGAGATGTTTGAAACTTTAGTTGAAAACAGTTGGGCATATGCGTGCAAAAGAAGAGAAAATGTGCTTCTTGGTATGACGTAATATGCAGGTATCATATAAGGATTACTCGAGCAAATGATGGTGTTAATAAAATTTGTTCAAATGTAAAGAAATACTGTCGTCTCTTTGATCTCAAAAAGAGATTTTTCGCAAAAAAAGACAGTATATATGATATAAATTCCATTCACTAATGCTAACCAAGAGTGCGCTCCATGGGTTAGTAGACAAGTTTACTAGAGACGCGAAAACCTGAAGGCAGAGAGACCTAAGAGAAGATAAAGACTGCAACAACAATTGATTATCAAAACTCATAAATGATTACGGTATTCCATTGAAATTTCAATCGAATTTCACTACAAATTTCTTAAAAGAACCATAAATTAGATTCGAATTTCTAAACAAAACCTAAAATAGAAACAACAAGAACGGCAGCTAAGACTAGAAGACTATTGGAAGTAAATGAAGATGCAGAAGATGTAGGAGGCAAAGCAGAAGTTGGCGACATAGTTTGAGTCTTGGCTTCCCCTCCTGCTGCTTCTGTAGTAGTCGGTGGCATAGCTGCTTCCCCTCCAGTTGATGGATTTGAATCAGATGATATGGTTTCAGTCGTGGTGGTTGCTCCTCCTGGAGATGTTGTTTCAAAATTGGGTATGTTGACATAGCCATTGGCGCCATAGGTTGGGCCAGACCGCCAAAACCTAAGATATGATGAATTTGAAGCCAGAATATCAACCTTGAGGCCATTGCTACAGTCAACATGATTACCACTGATGAAATACTGGTGGCCTTCTTTTGTTAGTGGAACTGTGTCGTACCCAGTGTTATAGGTGGCGAGTGGGGATGTTGCATCACATGATTTGCAATCAGAAGAAATAACTTCTAAGACATTAGTAATGTTGGGATTATAGACAAAACGTAGACTGTCATCACCAACTAGAAAGGCTGGTCTCATCGCCCAATAAGTGTTTATATTGAGCCTGACTGGACCAACCAATTGACCGTTAAAGGAACCGCAATAACCAAAAGTACCAAGGAAAGCAAGAACTTGCTATTAAAACCCATGACTACCTAAGAGAAAAAAGAAGCTAAAGGAAAGTAATAGGGTAGCTGAAGAGAGGAGAAAATAGTTTTTGTGTGAAGACTTAAGCATAGGCTATGGGGTGTATTTATAGAGCTTGGTTTTGGGATGACTTATATATGGATTCGGATTTCTAATTGTATCAGGAATAGAAATAGGAGGAGATTAAAATATAGAAAGGAGGTTCACTACTTGTGCTACTCTAACACGGATTCACCTAGAATTCTAGTAATTTTGTATCGTAATTATTACCCTTTTTAACATCTTTAATTAATCCGGATACGTGTTTGCTTTTAGACGGTGAGTCCTGTCATGGTTAACCCACTAGCCGAGAATACTAGCCAAGTCTGTAACGGAGCTTGGATCAGATACTCAATTTTTATCTAATCTTCAGTTTGCTTTTCTAGGTTCCTTTTACTGACATATTTTATCTGCCTCGTTTGGCAATTCTTAGTTGTTTCCTCCTCAGTTCATATGCAACTTGCGCACTACAATGTACTCATCTATAGAGCTAGATTCATCGGATGAGCAACCTATCAGAAAGGAAAGAAAGATAAAAGGAATTGATGAACTTGATTGATTTGCCTCAAGATGTGTTGCTTTTGAAATTTTATTTAGAGCTCAATTTGTGTGTTACTTCTGCGTGGTGAAACCTTGCTAAACAACCTCGAATTTCCGTTCATTTGATATGCGGGCCATAATGTTGGATTTCCTGTTTTTATTTTGACATGTATATATGCAAATGTTGCTTGGTTCTCAGAAAGAGTGTGTCAGAAACTAAGATAAGCAATGGATACTAGATGGATTAGATGACAAAAAACAGCACAAAAACATTGTGGTAGTTAACATCATGCTAAAGTATGCTTAGCTGCGTTTTTTTTAGATTAGGATCTTATGAGCTACCAACTAAAAACATCAAGAAACTTTAATAGATAGGCATATCACTGGGCAATGGGAATAAAAGCCAAGTCTGTGACGGAGATTGGATCAGACACATGATTTTTGACAAAATTTTAGCCTTTTTGGTATTTTTAATACCAATAATTATACATCTCTGGAGACACAAAATTGCCGACCTTTTTCTAATCAATTAGTACTAATACGAATGCCTAACTAGACTGCAAAGTATACAAGGTTTGGATCTATATCTACAGGAACTTTACGCTGATGAGACAAATTTAAGAGAGACTCAGCAATGCTTTTACCATTGTTAAGTACATAGTAAAACACTGAGTTACTTCAAAATCAGTCTTAGCTTCATTACCAACGGATTTGTATTTAGCACCCTTTCTTATGCAGTTGTTGTCACTTGGTTTCATCAAGTGTTTAGGGCTAGTAAGTGATAACTTGTCGAGTAATTGTACAAGGTTTTGACTGTCCCGCGTTAAGTTGTCTTAGGCTGATTTTCTCCTGAATGTCCATTGCCCTGTTTTCCAATTCAAGCTATACAATGGAAGGAAGCGATGACCATAAATAGAAATGAATTCTAGAGCTGACAAAATGAAATCAAATTCTCCGCTCGACATGTAATACGGGAAGCTGATTCTTGTCCATCCAGGTTTTATACCAAGGTAACCCTGCAGTTGAAAGGGAACAAATTTATTGCAAAGAGAAGAGGAAGCACACAAATGTGCAAACGAGTCAAAAAGGATGCAAGCTACATTATCAAAAGATAGACTAGATGTACATATACATATGCATAGTTTGTGTTTTCAGAGGAGTACTATATGCAGACATGTCTAAAAACTAAAAAAGCATTTAGATATATACCTTTTGAATGGTTGCTCGAAACGAAAGAGAAAGATTCTCATCTACACCGAGCAAATGGTGAGCATAGGGCCCAGCACAGGCACACCCACCTCCAGCCTGAATGCCGAAAAGGTCGTTGAGAAGCTTCACAACGAAAGGTCCATGTAAAGGCTTCTTTTCCTTTCATCAACAACTGCAGTAGTGGTGTGTTGGTATGTTATCTTGTCTTCCAAAGAAGGTGAAGAACCGGTAGTTTTCGGGCAAATTAGAAAAGAAAGGATGGCTAGTCTTTTAACCCTGGTATTTCCTAATATCCATATGTTTGGATTTGGGAGGAGTCTCCCTAGAGCTTTTTCCATGTAAAATTGCTCCTTATTTTCAATTACACTGTAGCCAATGTACTCTTTAACCCAAAATGCCAATGATGCTCTAATCTTTTGAATAATTGGCGGTGTACCAGCATCTTCCCTTTCTTCGATGTCATCATTGTGTCCTGCAGTTATCGAGCATAATATTATAACATGTACAAGTAAGTCAAGAACTAATTAAGATGCAACAAGCTGGTAGGGAATTGTTGGGGCCGGGTTTTAGAGAATTTTACCTTTGCATTGAAGTCATTGACATAAGTGACAGTTCCTCCTCAGCAAGTTGAAGGGGGAGAAGATCGCAGCTGATATAAGGCCTTGTTCATCATAACAATTCCTGGTGTTCCAGGACCACCAAGGAACTTATGTGGGCTTAAGAAAATAGCATCATACCCATCAATATTGCCAGACCGCATGTCGATCTCCACATAGGAAGCACTGTATCAAAGAAAAGACATTTGAAGTTAAAGCCTTGCCCCTAACACACTTAGCCATTCAAAAAGAAACTAACGTGCAGGTATACCAAAGAACCTTGCGGCAAAATTGAAGCATGCAAATGCACCATAACCATGAAGTAGACAAGCGATGGCACGCGTATCGGCCACTATGCCGGTGACATTACTATAAGCTGAGAATGAACCTAACATTGGACGATTTTCAGATTTAAATCTCTCGAGCTGAATTCTCAAACTCTCGATGTCTACCAATCCATCATCAGCTAGCCCTATTTCTATAACTTCAGCTATACTTTGACGCCACGAAAGGATGTTGGAATGATGCTCATATGGCCCTACAAAAACTACCCATCTTTCTTCATTCGTCATAATTTGGTTCTGAATAATTCTATCTCTAAGAATTGATGGAATCCAAATGCCCATTACTTCTTGTAGTCTCTTAATTGCTGCAGTGGTTCCTGATCCACAGAAATGCAAGGCATCATCTAAATTTCCACCCAAGCATTTTTATATACGCTGTTGCTTCCTGCACCTTTTTACTCGTGTTTCGCCCCACATAACTATCACTTGTATGTGTGTTTCCTGTTCCAATAAAGTAGCTAAAAATTAGAGAAATACTTCAAACATTTTACTTAAACATGTCATCGGCAATTTTACTTCGATCAAAGCTGCCGGTTATGAAATATCTCAAAAAGGTTTTCACTTGAGAAAATTCAGAATTTCTGTCTGTGGATGTAAAACTCAATTTTGCCAAGGATATATAGTCCTATCAAATATTTGGCTCACGAAGTTCCACATCATAACATCCCTGATGCCAATGACAGAAAAGTTCTAACTTCTGAAATTGAATTCTACATATGTCTGGTATCCAAACGCCCTTTTAGTTAGCTACGTGTGTGTGCGTCAGTGTGCTTCTATTTATCGGTGGAACAACGTCTATCCGTTGACACTTGACACCGCCTGATTGATGGTACATAATAATCTGTTAGCAAGTTGTTGATTAGCTTACTTAGCTATGTGCCTGCGTCAGTGGTTTAAATAGTTATTATTGGATGACATGCTATGTTAGGTATCAAACTGATTCTGTAAGGGTTGGGTGTTAACGGGCAGAGGATATTGGACTGTACTAAAATCTAATCTGTTTTTTTTTTGGGGAAAAAGAAGTATTTGAAGAATTTCTAAGAAATTTAAGTATGTCATTTGTTGAGTGTTAGTGTTGTGAGTACCAAAAATGAAATGCACCAAAAGAGAAGCAAGCATCAACTCCACAAACCCATATCAAACTCAGGCCCAAGTAGACAGCAGCCCAGCTTGGTCCGTAACATGGAGCTTGTCATTCCCGCAACTTGGTCCGTAAGGTCCTCAATGCGAAGCTTTTCATGGTCCGAAGCTCACTTCAGCAGCAAAAGCTAGCCTTTCATTTCCCGCCCAAGCTTTTGATTTGATTCCTGCACCATTTTGAATCAAGTCTGCAAGCCAATCCCGAAGCCCATTTTGTAATCCATTTGAAGTGAAACAATTCCCACTCCAATCAGTTCCGCTCCACCATTCATATAAGAAGTACGCACCCAATCAAGTTTGAATGAAGTGAAGATTTGAATTTATCCCTTCCCGCCAAGCTATTTACTCATTCAATTTGGCAATGTCCGTAAGCCAAGTTTTGTGCCATTTTCTTGTCCGTTCAACAATTCCCGCACCAATTCCCGCACCACTCAAGCTTGCCCGTAACTCTTCCCGTAGCTCTTGCCCGTAGTTCTTGCCCGCACCAACCTTTACCCGCATTAAATTAGATTGAAGCCATTTGAAGATAAGATCAATGTGAACACGTGACGGACTCCATTGACACATGGCGGAATGTGATGTATCTTCTTCGACACATGGTAGAATGAAGTGAATCTTCATAGATAAGTGGCAAAATGTGTTGATGAAGCATATAGCTTACTAATGCTTGAAGATAAGGATAAGGGGCATCTTTAGTAAATGTCATTTTTTCTATCCCTTTAAATACAAAATCAATGTGTAAAGAGAGGGGACTTTGTGGCAATTCATTTCTTCTGCTTCATTTCTACTGTAACCCAAAAGATCAATAAGAGCTTCTAACTTTCATCACCCGTGGATGTAGATAAACCATTGCCAAACCACGTTAATTCTTGTGTTGATTTCACTTTTGTTTTGAATTTTATTTCTATTAAAAATATCATTTCTCTGTATCATTTTAATTTCTACTTTGGGTTCACTATATAATAAAATGAACTTAAGTTTTGGTCGTGGCTAATCATAAAAAACTTAACTTGTGTTCTCTAAATTTATATTGCTATGTATCATTTGCACCATCAAAAATGTTCATTTCTAAACAATTTAAATTTTAGTTGTGGTGATCAGATTTTTGGCCACTACAAGTGTGTAACAGTAAAATATGGTTAACAGTAAAATATGGTAGTGATGATTTTTAGTAAAAAGGGCAATCTGGATGGGCTTGTGCTGTTGACTAGTTGAGCCTAACAGATGCATTTTCATTTTTCATCCGAATCTGTACTGTATCCAAGACGTGAGGGTGTTCCATAATTTCCACTTAAATACGAAGCTAAAACTCGAAAACGAAACTTATGGCTGAGGCTAGACGGATCATCTTGGCTTGGGAAGAATGGAAGAAGTGCATCATGTTCACTGGTTACTACTTATTATGTCTTGCCTGATTTTTGCTTAAACTCCAGTAAGTTTTTACTTACCGATCCTCAGTAATTGCAGTGGCGGAACCATGGGGTGGGCTGCCCCCATTAACAAAAAAAAAACAAAAACGAAAAATTACAAAATAATAGAGTCGGAGCTAAAAAATTGGGTTGGGGACAAATGCTATACAGTGCATTTAGTACCACTGTATAAAATGGCGGTCCCGGTTTTTTTTTTCTGAGGTTTTGTTACGAAAAATGCTACTAAAAATACAATATTTAATTATTTCACAAAATATTTATATTAGTATGAAATTATTCTAAAATAACCTATTACCAGAATTATATTGAGACAAATTATAAAACTAGGTCTAGAACAGAAATTGAGTAAAAACTAGGGAGAACAAATTGAGTAACAAATTAAATTACTAAGGCTAAAAAATGTAATATTTCAAATTTTAAGATTTTGAATTTAACTATTTTAAGTATTATCTCAAAATATATCAAAATTCCATATTGCTTAATCGGTTTGCCTAAAACTAGGAAGGACAACGGTTCTCTCTAGTTCATACATGCTCTGTCACTGCAAAGTAGCATTTCATTTTTTTTATATATTTTATGCTTATCCATATCTAATATTTAAACTTTAATCCACTCACATAATTTAGTCCATAAATACCGTTTTAGTTCCCCAATTTCTATTATTTGCATCACACCTTTAATTCTCTATATTAATATTAAAAAAATACCTCACATAAGAATTTGTATGGAATTATTTTATTTTTTTGTATTATTCAAACATATTAAAGAAGAAGAGTTAGGGTTTAATTTAAATTTGGGGAGGAAGTTGGGATTAGGGTTTTTATTTGGTTTAATTTGTGAGAATAGTGAAAGAAGAATTGGAATTACTTTAAGTTATAATTTAATTTAGATGTATGAAAGTTAGGTTTATTTTAATTTAGGGGAATAAGTAGGACTTAAATTTAGTTGTTAGGGAATAATTATGGTTTATTTGATTTTTAGTGACACAAAATTACATACCTTTTTCTGATTAACTAATAATACGAATGCCTGATTAGATTACAAAGTATACAAGGTTTAGATCTATTTCGACCGGAATTTTACATTGACGAGAGAAATTTAATAGAAAATTAACAATACCTTTAGCATTGTTTAAGTACAAGATTCAGTCCTTCGAAATCATTTTTGGATTTGTATTTTTTCGAACTTCCTTCTGCAGTTGTCATTTGGTTTTATACTAGTTAATGACAACTTGTCGATCAATTGTACAAGGTTTTGATTGTCCGGCATTAAGTTATCTTTGACTGATTTTCTCTTAATTCTGTATTGCCCTGTTTTCCAATTGAAACTATACAATGTAAGAAACGGATCACCATAAATAGAAATGAATTCTAAACCTATTAAATTCAATCTTGACCAACGACGACCAAGTTTGACCATGTGATTTTCCTAGGGTTTATTTTCTGGCGAGCTCCTCCTTCCAACTCAAATACAAAAAACAAGGTCAAATTGATGGTGACAAATCAACAAATGGGTCTATGTTAAATATTTCAACATCTGAATTTCCACCTTTGGTTTCCAAATATGGAAAGAAAAAAAACTCAAAAAATAAGGTATGATGAAAACTGGTCATCTCCCTTTTCAACCAAAAGTCCTGGTGAAGACTGCTATTTCTCTTCAGTAGTGATGGAAGGAAACAAGGGTGTTGATATCTACTCAAAGAATTTTGAAGAACAGACCAAAGAGTGTGAGCATCTGGTGATAAAATTCTTCGTTGGTTGAAAGTTATCCTTTTAAATGGTTAAAAAGCAATCACTAAGTTATGGAAGCTAAAATTAGAGGTAATTATTTCAATTCATGGTGACAATGCTTTTGTTTTCAATTTTGGTAATAAAGAATATATAAGGGTTTCTCTTAAGCAATTAGTCTTTTACATTGAACATAAATGATGTTGGAGATGTGGAAATAAAAGAAATGCTCTTTGCAGAAAGGTCATTCTTAAATAATTTGGTGGCAATGCTAATGCTTTACTTCCGAATGATACTCTAAGCTTGTGCGGAAAATTCTATGGTCTAAAACTCTAATCTAAGAATATCTTTCAGCAGAATGTTGCACTGCAAGTTCATGATGGAAATATTATTTTTTTGGCATGATTGCTGGGCCAGAGACTTTTATTTGGTAGGTTTATTTCATAATTTTATAAAATATCTAGAAGTAAGTTCTCATTTTTGAGAGAGATGATAGTTGTTACAGATGGAGTTCCTGCATGGAATTTCAATTTTTCTGGAGCTGAAATTGTTTTGGCAGCTGATTTACTTCAACTGATAAACAATCCTGCAGTAACTGGTTCTAGATGACTATATGAGATGGATTCCAGGTAATAATTTCTCAATTTCTTCACATTGTAATGTTATTGAAGATGCAGGTTTTATCAGCTTTCCTCCTAAATGTATTTGGAATCCTAGAATCCCTCAAAAAGTTACTTTTTTCACATAGACTTTGTGTTATAATGCTACATCCACTATGGATACTTTCATAAACTCCATTATGGTGTATAGTTGTACCATGTGTAAGAAGCTACTGAGATTAATTCTCATCTTTTTTTACATTACGAGGAAACTATGAAGTTATGGAACTTTTTCTTTAGTAGTTTCACATTGGTATGTGTTTTTAGAGATGATATCAGATCAGTAATTTGGGAATGGAATAAAAAGAAATGCTAGTTTATAATACACAAGTGTTGGAACATGATACCTTTTGATATTTGGTGGGTGGTTTGGAATGAAAAAAACAAAAGATTGTTTCAAGGAACATACAAGAACTCTAATCAACTCTTAGATGAGGTTAAATGTCTGCTTTTCAACTGGTCAGCGGGCACAAACATATTTTAAAATATCTCTCTGAGCCCGGTTTTGTGCAATTAGAATGGAGTTATAATTATTCTTTAAGCTAGTTGTTTTGGTTTATGTTATTTCCCCATTGTTTCAATTTGACAGTCTTTTAGATTGTTTTTTTTTTGTATTGCTACTTTATATCACTATTGTAGCTCTCTCGGGGCAACCACTACTTTATGGTTAGCTCTATTTTTGTTGTTCTCTTTTCAATCTATTGAGCCATTTTTGAGTAAAACAAGTTTGGGTATCTAAGCACGTTATGGACTAGCTTAAAAAAAAAATCATGGAGTATTTTATTTCAAATAATGCTACACATCAAACAGTGTCGGAGTCAAAAATTTGATGGGTGGGGCATATTAGTGTAGTTGGGTAGAAAGATATATTCATAAATTGGTTATTTTTAAAAATAATTAAGAAAATTCTTAATATTTATATTTGTTACAAAATAAGTAGTAATTGCCGCAAGCTTCTGTAACAAAAGTAAGTGTGACAAAACATTTTAATAATAGTTATACTTATCACAAATTGACTAAAAAAACTTAAAATTTAGATGGGCCCAGGAATCTACTTTACTGTGGCTCCGTCCTTAACCTTAAAATCCAACTTTTGTCCAGAAAAGACCTAGACCCACCCTGGGAAATTTGATAATTGAGGATCCATTACACGTGATTTTCACAACCAACAGAAAAAGGCTATGATGAGAAAACTTGGAATATCTCCAGATGGGTGTCTGGTTGAATTTAATTTTGTCAAGTGTCCTGTACTCCTAAGTCCTATCAGATATTTGCCTCGCGAACTTCCACCTCATAATGTAGTAGTATCCCTTATTCTTGTGACGCATGCCCAACAAAAATACACTCGCATTAAATTCTAAGTTGGCACATCAAATTTTCAACCAAATAATGGCCTTCCTAATACTTCAATGCAAAGCTAGAAGTAGATTTCTGTTGTTATCAGCTGGAAATGGTTAGACAAGACATTCGCTATATTATCAATTCATCACCAAATTTATGAAACTGCACTAATATCATGTTTAGTCTTTTTCTCATTTTAAGAGGTTCTCAGTCTCCCTTGCCCGTGCGTCCTTCGTCCCCAGTCCCCACACTTTTCATCTATCCGTATGCTACCCACTCTCTAAACTTAGAAATAGGGATTGGAAGAGAAATAAATAATTCTAATGATCAAAACAAAGCAAAAATATGATGAAAGAAGACGGGATAATAACCGCTTATGGAATAACTTTTCAACTGCGAAAATGTTTTCTATTTATAGGAGAAAAAACCCCTCAAGGGATTCAGAATTCTTATAAAACAAGTTTTCTAAGATAAACACGAAAAAAAAAAAATCATCGAAAAATAAAAAATAAGGAAAAATATTTTGTAAGTAATTTGTTTATGTAAGAATAGTTAAGAATATTTTCAGTAAAATTAATAAATCTTGGTTGATATATACAAAAGCCCAAAACAAATCTTCCACAAGCCGGGACAAGCCCAATGCATAAATTAACCGAAAAAAATAATAATTATAGAGTTCTCATTTAGTTTTACTCAGTGTGAGACTATTTGCTCATGAAAATAAGTTAAAGACCCTTAGATCTTAAGGCCAAACCATACCAAAATAAAAAACTCCTTTAATAAAACTCATTTTCTCCGACGGTTAAGAGGTATTGGTCTATATTCACAAGGAAGATTAGGTACAAATAAAAGACTAAACTCTGTGTTTACCTAGTAAGATTCACATTACAACTGCAATTCTCTTCAACTACCCGTAACTTCTTCGTCCCCTCACTCTTCAACTACCCGTAACTCTGCCCTCCAAGTTAGGCCTTTTCCCTATAAATAAACCCTTCATTCGATGACAACTACAAACTCAAAAATGGAAGAAAAAAGAGAAGAAGAAAATCATACAAATAATTCTACAATATTTAATTCCATGGTGGAAAAAATGCAGGGGATCATAGATGAGTACTCCGCAGGTAACAATTATCCCCGTTAATTGAGGGTAAGCTGTTAAGGTTCCATTGCTTTTTGCGAATAGTGGTTTTAGTTTAGGAATTTTTCAGGTGGTTGGGACAAATGCTGGGAGCAAGGAGTGACACCTTGGGATTTGGGTCAGCCAACGCCTGTAGTGCTACAACTTCTTGACAAGGAAACCTTTCCCAAAGGCAGAGTTCTAATCCCTGGATGTGGTGCAGTGAGTTTCTTATTATCACACTTCTATTTACAGCTTTAGTGTATTACACCTCACAGTTTAACTTGATTTGTTGGGAAATGTAAGGCGCGGGATTGTGCCAGCCAGTGCAGATACATGGTGGTTTTATAATTCTGTAACTTAAGTTTGCACCTTACGATTTGTAGATTCAAGTAACCAACTACAGATACTATATATTTTCGCCGCTTACAGAATATTCAAACTGGCAGGGACACGACGTGATTGCAATTGCAAACCCTGAACGCTATGTTGTAGGCCTGGATTTATCGGAAAATAGCCTTAAGCGAGCTAGAGAGGTAAAGTTTGCATTCGGGACAATTAAATATATTTGCATGGACTAGAAAACTTGAAATCAATATCAAATTACTATACCTGTTTTTTCCGAACCTGATAAGCTCCTTTATTCTACTGATACTAGTCCGCTAAGCACCTACGTAACCATCTGCATAATTTGTCTACCAGATATCTTCGTCATCACCAAATGCAAATTGTTTTGAGTTTATAGAGGCGGACTTCTTCACTTGGCGGACAACTCAGATATTTGATCTCATATTTGATTATACGTAAGTCTATAGTCTATCAACTTCTTTCAATCAGTGGATTGTTACTGTCGCTAATATGGAGCATTATATATAGGTTTTTCTGTGCAATTGAACCTGG
>JAJJMC010018132.1:287890-342499 GCA_023531435.1 Papaver californicum | reverse complement strand
TTGGACCATGTCCAACCAGTTATGACCGTAATATCAATGTTTATGGTTCTGCATCAGTGTCGCCCTATTATAGATAGCTACAGAGTTATAGACTTCCCCATAATGTTTTAAAGATTTATTGTTCTTCTCTCTAGAAGTAAGCAAATCTCAACCACTGAGCCACATTAAAATTTCAATGAAATCCTTCTTTTCTGAGTAATCTATACTTCGGATATACACAAAGAAAACACAAAAAAGCGTCTTAATAACAGTAAAACTATATCCAGAAAAACCTAGTGTTCTCCTACTTATTAAACCAAATTGTTAAGCAATTCAGGAATCTGTACGAAAGAACTAAGTAAAATATATAAATTGGGATTCAAGAAATTTAAACCATAATAGAATGATAAAAGTTAAGGTTATACATTCTCACCAGATCTCCCAAACCTGTAGGAAAATAAAAATGGGAGAAAGTAAATTTAGCCTAACCCCTAACTAGCCTTTAAGATTACACAACCCAAATCTCGTCTTCTCTGATTCTTATTTAAAAATCCAATACAGTATTGAATTTTAGAATCGTTGATTTTCTTTACTCACAGATGTAAGGTATTTATACAAGGTACAAACAGGAGTAACAGACTCCTTTAAGTATGCAGAATTACAAGTAGATAGCTAAACTGTTTCCTAGTCTTCAGGTGTGCACAATTGTAGCATTCTTTGAACTGATCCTTACTTGGTCAGTTGAATGTTTCTTTACCTGTCAACATGCCCCCTCAAGATGGACATCTAGATAGAAGTCCAATCTTGGATTTTAATAAACAAAATCTTGAGCTTGATAAAGGTTTGGTAAGAGCATCAGCTAATTGATCTGCCGAGGAAACATGAGCAACACGAAGTGAGCCATTTTGAACCTGACTTCTTATGAAGTGAAAGTCTATGGCAATATGTTTCATCCTCGAGTGAAACACTGGATTAGCGCAAAGTTGAGTAGTTCCCACATTGTCACAATAGATTACCGGACATCTGGACAAGTTGATACCCAGGTCCGTGAGAAGATATGTTAACCAGTTCAGTTCAGCTGCAGCATTTGCAACCGCCCTGTACTCTGCCTCAGTAGATGATCGTGCCACTGATTTTTGTTTCTTTGAGCTCCAGGAAACCGGATTACGACCAAGATACACGATGTAAGCACCTGTGGAGGAGAAGTCATCCTTGTTGCCCCCCCCCCCCAATCTGCATCAGAAAATACCTGTAGATCACTGTTACTGTGAATATGATCTGAGAAGGCATGTAATTGGATAGAAGAGTTTCTATGCAGTTGGATGCCTTCATCAATACTTCCACACAGATACCGTAGTAGTCTTTTAACAAAATGCCAGTGTAAAGATGTTGGGGATGCATATACTGGGACAACTTGTTAACTGCATAACACAAGTCAGGTCTTGTAATTAAAAGATATTGCAAACAGCCTAAAATTGTCCTGTATTCAGATGGATCATCCAAAGGTGTTCCTGATTGCATAGTGAGTTGTGGTGTTTGTGGAATTGGTGTAAGGACCGGCTTTGCATCATTCATTTTTGTTTTTGCTAAAATATCCAGAATGTATCGCCTCTGAGATAGTAGAATACCATGTTTATTTTGTACTGCCTCCACTCCTAAAAAATAAGATAAAGCACCTAGATCCTTTATTGAGAATCTGTATGCCAGATTGTCAATGAAACTGTTCACCATATCTGTATTGTTTCCTGTTATAATCAGGTCATCGACATAAACCAAAATGTATATTAAGGCAGGAGATTTGTTCAACACAAACAGAGATGTATCAGCTGTGGAGTTGGTGAACCCTGACTGAAGTAGAAACACACGTAGCTCATTGTACCACGCTCTAGGGGCCTGTTTTAGACCATAGATTGCCTTACGTAATTTGCACACATAAGAAGGATTATCCTGATCAACAAAACCAGGGGGTTGTTGCATATATACTGTTTCTGATAAAGTACCTTGTAAAAATGCATTGTTGACGTCTAGTTGGCGAAGATGCCAGTCACGTGAAATTGCTAAACTGAGAACAACTCGTACTGTTGTTCTCGACACGAGACTTGAAATCTTTGAAGCAAGAGAAAGCTTCGGATTTTTCTTTCACAAAATACACCCAAACTTTTCTTGTGAAATCATCGATAAACAATAAGAAATATCGATTACCTCCGAGAGATGGAACTCGGAAAGGTCCGCAAAGGTCGGTATGAACGAGCTCCAGAGGTGACTTTGTCTTCCAATTCGATTTGGAAGGAAACGACTCTCGGTGTTGCTTTCCCAATTGACATTCTTCACAAACTTCGCCAATTGCATTGATATTCGGCAGTCCTTGGACAATTGCTTTGTTTGCCAACTCCTTTAGGCTTTGAAAATTGAGGTGCCCAAATCTGTCATGCCACAACTTTGAAACATCCTCTTTTGCAGTTAAGAAACAAGAAACATTCAAAATATCAAGTTTGAGTGGAAATAAATTATTAGAACTCAAACCGATATTTGCAACGGGTTGATTATTTTTTTTCATAATGCAAGTGTTGTCCACGAAACGGATATCAAATCCTTTCTTCAACAAGTGACCAACACTTAGCAAGTTACTTTTCAATCCCGGCACGTAGAACATATCGGACATTTTCTCGGCTTTTCCGGCTTTTGTCTTGAAAGAAATTTCTCCAACACCTTCGATTTTATAAGACTTCGCATCTCCAATTGTAACCTGCCCATGGTTAGCTTCAACAAGATTTGAAAATAAATTTTTGTTTCCCGTCATGTGTTTGCTAGCACCACTATCCAAGTACCAAGTGTTTCCAAAATCTCCATTGGAAGCAATTAGTAAAGTTTCTGAATTTTCGTCTTTATGCACATAGCCGACTTCTTGTTTCTTTTCAGGGTACTTCTCCCAACAGTCATTGGCTTTGTGTCCCGGTTTGTGACAATAGTGACACTCAATGTAAGGTTTTTTACCTTTGTAAGTAGTATGACCTCGACCACGCCCTCTTTGAAAATTATTTTGGACGGATTTCTCCTCTTCCTTCGCCTCCTCATTTGAATTGGCTTGACCATGATTGTTGGACCAAGTTTTTCCGCCTCTCGTTTGTCCATGACCTCTACCTCGTCCACGACCACGGCCTCCCGAAGTTGAGGATTTTAATGCTTGATCGGAAGAAGAAATTTTAGGACTCCTTTTGAGTATTCTTGCTTCGTGTGCTTCCAATCTTCCTTGTAAATTCTCCAATGTCATCGAAGAGTAGTCTTGTAACTCTTCAATAGCCACAACAACATGATCGAACTTCTCGGGTAGACTTCGCATGATTTTCTCGACAACTCTTTGAGCTTCCATGATTTCGCCATATATTGCCATTTGATTTACAAGAGAAGTGATTCTTGTAAAATATTCGACAATCTTCTCGCTTTCCGTCATCTCCAATTTTTCGAACTCGGCTCATAAGGATTGCAAACGAACCTTCTTCACTTGATCTTTTCCGGAGTAAGTAGTTTGAAGAATCTTCCGCGCTTCCTTCGAACTACTTGCCTTGGTTAGTCTTTCATAGATCGGAACTTCGATTGCTTGATAGATTTGGAAGACAGCTTTGCTATCTTTTTGTCTCTCTTTTTTCAAAGTCTTCTTTTGTGCATCGGTCAATTGAGTTTCATCTCTTGGTGTTTCAACATCATCTTCTTCATCTCTTGGTGTTTCAACACCATCTTGAACGATACTCCAAAGATCTTGAGATTCAAGACATAGCTTCATTAAGTTGCTCCAATAATCGAATTTTTCTCCATTGAAACGAGGCATAAGAGAAACTGGATTGTTGGACATTTTAAACGAGGCTCTGATACCAATTTGAAGGCCTAGGATCTATTTGGAAAGAAAAAGATATTTTGATAACTTAAGCTTTGAGAGCTTTGCTCTTCTCCTGTATTGCTTTGTTTTGTTTTCTTTTTTTTTCTTGATGAAAATGAACTACATGATACTCCCTTTTATAGATAGGAGATCACAAAATACAAAGAGACATTTTGACAAATCATAAAGATAGGATGGACTTTACAAATCTCTATGTGACTCTTTGACAACAACACAATGAACTTAGACAAATAAAAGTAATCCCAAGAGTGCTTGGATAAGAACTCAATTTATTATGCCAACAACACCACCCATCGGAGCGAAAAAGGTAGTCTCCTTCATAGGATCAACACTTTGCTCAACATAGGCATTCTAGATAATACCATCAGTTGCATTTGCTCAAAGACGTGATCATCGTCTGGGTGTACTACAACGATAACCTCCTGCGAAGACATCTCCGTGAAACTCGGAGATAGTAGAGCGTTTCCAAAAGTAGCTAAACCTACACCTCCACCACCATCAATACAATCACCATCATCACTACCACCAAAAACTTCCATAGAAGAACCACTTCCAGCATTACCAACAACACCACCAACACTCCCAGATGGACCACTCACACCACCCATCGGAGCGAAAAAGGTAGTCTCCTTCACATGATCAACACTTTGCTCAATATAAGCTTGATCACTTCCAACACCAGCAACAGTTTGTATAGTATTTCCACAAAGGGGCACAACAACCTGATCCTGCTTCGCACCAGCATCATCATCATCATCGGAAATCTCGAAATTATCATCGAGACCAAGAGCAGACATGTCCAACACCTTGAAAAAAATATTTATACCGCCGACATATGAAGAAAAAACATCTCCAACAGTTGAATCACTGGGAATCTTTGGCATGCCAAGCGGTAAGCCTTCATTACGATCGTAGGCAACACCCTTCAATTTCTTGCCAGTATCCTGCGCGAAGAAGATAAAAATTGATAAGATAAAAAATAGGGGAAGGTATGTATACACAAGTGAGCACAAGTGAGAAAGTATTTTTTAACTTATCAACACGAGGTCCCTCGGAGGTCCCACGCTTGCGAAGAAGAGGCCCATTTTCCTTATCTTTCTCCTTTTCCTCATCCTCCTCCTCTTGTTCACTTTCCTCTTCCTCATCAGAAAGAAAGGTGATAGATCGCTGACGAGTCTCGATCCAAACCAACTCCCATGCATAATAAACATGAAGGTGGCCATGAACAGTAGCAACGCCACGAGAAGCAACATTGTTATTCGGAGAGACCCAGCTAAAGATGTAAGGACCTTCAATAATAAGAGGGCATTTGAACCAATTATTATCATTGTAACTTGCGAAGGTTTCTGTTGGAGGTGGTGATGGGATTTTAGATTACTCTCTATTAAAAACCGCAATCGCACGGCGTCTAACTAGTAGACAACGGCAAGTACGGGTCGAACCCACATAGAGCGGGGAAATACTGCAATTAATATCTCTAATCAACTAATCAAGGATATTTTTGGATTTTTATATTAATTAATAAAATAATAAAACAAACTAAACTAATAAAAATAAATCTAATGGGAGAGTCGGTAACCAGGGTTTTCAGTATCCACCACTATTTCCATTTAATTACTGAAGTGAAACATAACTCATGAATATTTAGAGTCGCAAATATCACTGGGACGCCCTAAACATGGTGCATCAAAGAGCCCTAGTCTCAAGCATACACCATAAAATTGTGTTAGCGAGAAAATTGTACGAAACTAATTTTAGGTCCACAAATAATACCTGGCTATTCTAAGCATACCCCATCAAAGGATATAACCCAAGCATGAAATATCAAATAAGTAGACAAATATATTTGCAACAAGTAGATTTTCAAAATAACAACTGTATACCAGAAGCATGGAACATCAAAAACCTAGGCCAAGCATGTACCATCAAAAGACGTCACAATTGTTTAATGAAATTTAATAAATCAAAATCATGGAATTAATCTATTCAAGTCATAATGGTCTGTATCAAATATTTTATTTAATTGATCTAAAACTGTAAGTGGTTTTAACATTAAACCCTAGTTACACATTAATTAGAACATAGAGAAGGGTTTCTTAAAACCCATAAAAATAATTAGAAAAAGGAAAGAGGAATCAAACCGTCACCGTCATCGCCCGGTACAAATCTTCTTCCTCTTCTTCTGTCTATCGTTGTCTTCTCTCTAATTCTAGGTACAACCGTCAGAAACAGAAGAGCCTCCTCTACCGACTCCCCTCATTGACGTCTTTCTCTAGCCTTCACGTGTTATATTCCAATCCAAGTCTACTCCCACCAATCAACGTCATAAAACCTAGCCTACACCCTTAACTTCTTCCTCCACTTAGCCAACACCCATTCTTCTTAATTCACATGTTGTACCACCAACATCCTAGCAGACTGGCTCTCAATGCTGCCGTACTTCACTCTCTTTAACCTGAGCTACTCCCTAGGCTCTAGCTACTTCACCTATGTCTCATTTCTTCACTATAGTTATTTCTTCTCTTTTGTTTTCCTAATTTGCTCACAAAACCAAGGACCCCATCATCCTTCTCTCCCGACGTCACATTCACCTTTATTAGCCCAACACCCAGAAACCTAAATGCCTCTTTTAACGTACATACCTTCAACTGCACCCTAGCCTACTTGTATTGCTCCTCTTGATATGAGAAGATCTCCGCTCTCCCTGACGCTCTCTATTTCTTCTCACGCTTCTCTTTGTTCACAACTATTAACACCAACAGTAGACAATAATTCCAGCACAGTAACCCCTGACCCATCCTGTTCTCATTCTACAATTTGGTTAGCCACTACCGAACATCCTCTCTCACTTACTTGGCATTATTCATGGGTTAAGCATTAGCACATGATTACGCGAGAAGTCTACCAATTATCCCTTTTAACCGTGTTTAGCTTATAACTTCGGATTTTATGTGAACCATCAATAAAACAATAAAATGGTAAAATTAATATAATTGTGAGTACTAACAAATACAAATTAAAAGGTAAATATGTATGAATTACGACACTATCAGGTGGTTGTAAAAGGATCTTCATCGAGGAGAATGTAGGGACCAGTGAATGAGGTGTCTCTGTTGCGCATGATGTTGATGCCCCACCCCTGGAATCTCTGAGGAGATTGAGGAGAACGATAGTTGAGGATAAAGTTACCAGGGGTGTACAAATGTTGATCCCTACTCGCGATATAAGTAGGGGACGATCAGTTTGAGGGTACAGCGACCATGTCTCCTGCGAATAGCTTCGCGAAGCAACCACCACTAGTTGCCTGAATAATGGAAAATTGTAAGTGAAGGGTTGCTGCGAGCAAGGACTTCATACTGAAACGAATCCTTGGGATCATACAGGGGCAGCCTTAAACCAACGTTTAACTGGCCTTCCCAGACGATGATTCTATTTGAAGAACAGTTTTGTTGAGCGAGTGCAACAGATATTACACCCTTAGAACCTTTGGAATTAGAATAAATGACTTTAAATTTCTGAAGACAATGGGTCTCTATAATATGCTGGAGATGATGTTGCTCCTGCTCTACAGCAGTAGCTTACGCGACGATTTCCTGAAAGAAAACACAGGAGAAAGACATCATAAGCATAGAGAAAGAAGCAACTAAGCAAAAAGAGAAACGATAATAAAAACCACAAACCTATGAGAAGACGCTGATTCTTTGTGTTGGTGAACCATTGAAGATTAAGGAAATAAAAGGAAGATACAAAGAAAGATTGCTTGGTGATCAAGATGGAAAGATAACTGCTACTGTAAAAGATAGAGAAGAAGAAGAGTTGGAGAATAAAAAGTTATGACTGGAAACCCAAGGAGGATCCTTTATAAACAAAAATCTATGAAAATAATGTTAACCGGATGCACCAAGTGAGGAGGTCATAATGGCACTAAACGTGGGAGAAGTTATTGCGTGGCGGTTATCAAAGCAACCCTTTGAGACGTGGCAACAGTAAAAAGTAAAAGGACGAGTTTTCTTCCCTCTTACCCCTTGAGAAGATGAAAAGAAAAGGGGAAATTGTGATAGTAAAATATCTAATTGCCACGTAGAGAAATCCTGGGGCAACGACAACATAAAAAGACAACAACTAGAAGTATGGGAAAGAAGTTGAAAATTTACCACCCGTGTTTCGAGATATCTATCGCCAGCACCAGATAGGGGCGCGTGGAAATAATCTTGACTACATCAACGGAAAAATTTGAATCAGGGAGCAGGAGCATTAAATACGAAAGACAAGCATGCAGAGCTGGACTTTGTGAGACTTGGGCAGAGTGAACGACAAGAAATTTGGAAGATACATGAGCAATAGAAGAGAAAGAAGACACACGAATATCAAGAAATATCCAATGATGACTCGTACGAACTAGGGACTTTACGAATGCGAGTCAATACTCACGCGAAAAGATTGTAAGAGCGTGATTGCCACGCCTGATAGAACACAAAAAAGTATACACTGTGTGATAGTGAATTGAAATATATGAGCACATTTGTCTATTTATATTTGTACAGTTCTCAAAAGAAAAAGGTCCTTCTCCACTAGTAAGAGAACACACTAAAAACTTTAAAGAAGAACAGAGCTTAGAATCATAACTTGTTACAACCCTTCCACCATTAATAAGATCTTGAGTTTTCTTTTAATACTTAGGTAAGATATCTGTTAAGAAGATCATTATGTTTATTACTATGATTCAGTGAATATAGTCTCATTCAAAGTTGATTATTCGATGTCATAGATCCATATTATTGTGTAGCTAGAAAAATGGCTACTACAGCTGTAAAGTATTGGATGGGCTAACTATGGTCATTGTCCATCTAAATGTTGGTTTTCGTTAGAAACTCAGTTTATATATTCTTTCATTCGTTTTAGCTTTTGCTTTTACTTTTTGAATAACTAATTATTTAAAATGCCTTGGCCACTTAGAGCGTTTACAGGGGTGAAGTGTAAACATTATATTAAAATGGTGTATATAGTATTTGAAATTATTATTTTATATCTCTATGCAGTGGGAATTTGTAATTTATCCTCTGGCTTAATTTTAATTTTCGGACGTAATTTAAAACAGTTTTACGACGTGTTTAAAATTGAGCTAACATTTGTGATACTATCGGGTTTGAAACTGAGCCTAATGTTTGAGCTCGGTTTAAAACTAGGCCTAAAGTTTTGGAACAGTGTTTGTAACTAAGCTAATGTTTGGAACATAACGGTGTTGGAAACTGTTGAAAAATATGCGTTTTGGTTTCTCGGAAATTATTACAATACAACAATAACAATACTAATAAAATAGAAAGTTAAATACTTATCGTATTTGGTTGATCGAGGCGAGTAATATATTTATTTAAAGACCACTCACCCCCGCATACGGTGTTCATGGTTTTACAGAGGTCGTCTTCCAAGATTCAACGATCACGCCCGTAGTAAGTAGCACTACAATACTACTCGTCCATCGAATGTTGACAATTACTTATGCCCTCTTAATGATCACGACTCGACTCTATACACTTTTAGTTTTCTAAAATCATTGTGAACAAACTCTTTTCAATCTAAAACAAGAGATGTGCATTTATAAAGTCAATGGTGACTGTACAAAGTGTTTCTTCATCCATAGGTGACTCACTATGTCTAATGATGACTCTCCATAACACTTATTCACGACTAGGTGTCTTATGGATAAAAGACATATCTCTAAGAATTTAAATTTTAAAAAATAATTTCACCCATATATACATAATTTTGATCAAAAATTCCAACAGAAACTGAGCCTAATGCTTGAGCTCAGCGATGTTTTATATTGAGCTAATAGTGTTTAAACAAAGCCCATATATTTGATGTAAATTAAAACACCATAAAATTATGCCCCCGAAAGATCGCAGCCATGTGGTATATAGTCTTATACAGGGCCGTCTTATAGTTTAGGGTGCTTTAGGCGAATTAAAATTTTAGGTTTTTTCTAAGGATTACCAAATTAGGGCAAAAGTTAGCATTTTAAATTATAGGAAGATAAGTATATATATTAATTTGATAATTTGGACTAAGCTATGCGGCTGAAGATCGCAAATTCTGTTTGAACCTTTTTTGGTTAGATTTTGGGTTTAAGATGATAATTTGACATAAATTAGCCCCAAAATTAGATATTGTTTTAAAACTTAAAAATTTAATAATTTTTTAGTAAAAAATTAAATTGTTACAGTTATCTATAGCATAAATAAGTGTAACAAAAAACTCTACTAACATTTATAGAAGTCATAAATTATCTATTGTTAAAAAGAAAATAAAAATTTGGACCCCAATAATTTGGAGCTCTAGACCACCGCCTAGACGGCCATGTCCAGAAGACGTCCTTGCTCTTATACCATTTCCACTGCCGCCCCCAATGTGGTATATGTACTACATTAACTCACACGATGTGGATACTTTCGAATACTCTTGTCAAAATGCTGCAACTACTCAAACTAAAAATTACGGATTAAATTACTGGTTATTTTTTATTTATTTTTTTTGAAAAGACAGATATGAAAGGATTTCTTAGTAAACTAATCATCAGACAAAAACTAAGGCGCATCTCAAATCTAAGCCCTAGGTACTTACTGGTTGTTAAACAATTTTTTTATGGCGACCAATCGGCCCTAGTTAATTTTATATATTAAAAACATTTTGATTGTTTTGTAAACTAGTATGCGAATATGGTATTGAATTATTTGATGGAGTTGGAAAGCATCAGTTCGTAGCACGGTAAAGTCTCCAAAAGATACTCCCCCAAGTAGGCAAGAAAAGGTAAAAGAGTGGCTATCTAAGGTTGTTATTGGTAAGTATAGTTTTCAATATTCTTCCTATGGATATTGTTTTTCCTTAAAAAGTTTATGATATGACCTCATAACAACCAAGAAACAAGGTTGGCCTTGAATTGATTTACCGTTTTCCTTAGTTAATTAGTCTCTCTTTTTCAAAAAGACCGACTTATTTCATATATAAATTATGTGCGAAATAAACATATCCTTTTGAAACTGAAAAAGTACATATTTATATAAGGATAAATGGTGTTTACAAGGCCAATCAAAATCCTTTGTCCCAATCTGTATTCAATCTTTTTATCAAAAATCTTATTCCTTGGCTAGCATCGTTGATTTATCTGATTTTTATGTTGCTCGTGCCCGGGGAATCCAAAGAAGCAGACTCTATGATAGTTAAATCTCAGAAATGGCTATATTATTACCTATTTTTGAAGCGGTTAACATCAATTATGAAGAGCAAGATGAGTTAATCTGGGTTGGGGTCATGTCATGCTCTTTCTATGTTAAATCTGCCTACTTATGCGAAATGTCTTATTCTACTTTTTCGGATTTCCTTAAATCTAAGATTTGGTTAAAATACTGGCTGCAAAAAGTAGGTTTTTTTCTTTGGAAACTTGTGCAGGATAGACTCCCAACCATCTCAAATTTGCACAAAAGGGAGTCTGCGCTCATCGACTCCAATGGCCAGTCCATCCTAAATATCCTCCTCTTCTGTAATGAGCATCCAGAAACTAGTAAACACCTATTTTTGGATGCATTTTCATTCAACAAATTTGGATCTTTTTTATTTCTGCAGCTAGTATACCTCCGATTAGAGGTTCCTCTGTTTAGGAAGTTGTACAAACTGGGATAAATTTACTCTCAACTCTAAGGGTCTCGAAAGATGGAAAAGACTATATGCCGCTATATTTTGGGTGATTTGGCTGGAGCGAAATCAAGAACTTTCTTTGTAAAACAAAAGAAAATGGAGGATCTGATTACTGAAGTTAAAATTAACGCATTTCATTGGGCATCTTCCTATATTTTTCGATGGTTGGTACTCTTATAGAAGATGTTATCATCAAACGGAAAGAGCTTTTCTTCAAGCCCCCATAATCTATCTATTTTCATAATCTTCTAGCTTTCTTTCTTTCCTGTATTTCCCTCTTTGTATCTGGGGCCTCTTATGTATTTACCCGGCTAAGCCTTTTCTAATATAATCTTAACTTTACTGAGCAAAAATAAAAAATCCATGTGATTAATATTTTTAGATTATATTTTTCTCCTATCGTCAAAAAAATAAAATAAAACTATAGTATTGTCGGAGAAAACTCGTACAGGAAAAACATAAAAGAAGTGCCTAAACCAGAAACAAGGAAAATATGTACTATAGTTTTGAATTTATTCACCTCTAATTTTCACAACTTAGATCAAATTTACCTTTAAAAAAACTTTGGAGAATATTTTTCTCCGTGGGGGTAGAACTATTAGACAAATCATAAACATAGGTTAAAGGTGCACACCCGTTTGACCTTTTTTTTTTACAAGAAAAAAGAGAAAAAAAAAAAGAAAAAGAGGAAAACGGACTACATAACCATCTCAGATGCCAAAACATCCACGATACAAGAGGGAGAGAAGATAACCAACTTCTTGAGATTTTTTTGGTGTGAGCATACTGAGCAATGGAATGAGCAGTGTAGATTCCCTCTCGCTTGATAAAACGGAAAGTAATATTTTTGAAACTTGGAATGAGCTTCTTAAGATTAACCAGAATTAGTCTGACTTGCCAGTGAGGAATCTTGGTTGAATCTTTTATCCTTGACATAATAGTATGGGCATCACCATCAATGAAAACTTTGTGAAACTGCTTCTCAATAGTAAAACAGACTCCATGAAGAAAAGTTCTAGTTTCAGCTACCAGGGGGTTTTCCTCGATAAAATACTTTGAAGAACAACCTGTAAAGCTTCTAAAATTGTTTCTAGCAACAAATAACAATGGTGCTAGTTCCATCTTTACAGCCTGCATCAACATTGATTTTAGTAAATCCATCTTCAGGTGGTTCCCATGGAGTTATGTTGGTAGTGACAACCTGAAGATGATTGGAATCCTTGGCCAAAGCTTGAACAAATTTACCAAACAGATTAGTCTGCCTCCTGGAGAATAGTTAGGAAGTAAAGTCTTGTGCTATAAAAATGAGTTTGTTCCTAGCTTTCCACCAGCACCAAAGAAAGTAAGCACATTTGTTGAAACTAAGACCCCAACTTTAATATAAAGCAACTTAAGTAAGATTTCCTTGATATATTTGTTATTTGTTTATGAAAATAACAAAGAAAAAAGCTTGGGTACGTAGTAGGGCATTCAAAAAAATAGGTGGTTAACAGTTTCATCATAAGAGTTATAAATTCTATAAATTTTATCGATCTTGCTGGAGATGGACCAAATAAGTGTACCAAATATAAACCAATGTTCTGTCAACAAAGGATTGGAAATGATGGATTTTTAAGGGAGCCATAAATCGTTGGGTTCATTGGAATCCATTATCCACATTTTATACATTTTTGTTTAGTCTACTTTTGGTGTTTTCGAAATTTTATCATAAAAAAGTAATGAACCAGACAACATTTTTGAACACACCCCGTTGGACCTAATCCTAACAATGTGTTATGGTCCAGACTCCCATGGTCCTAATCCAAACGTTGTGTTTTTAATTTATTTTTCCAGTGGATCCGGGAATCTATGATGACTCAGCCAGACTCATTTAGTTCGACAAGTTTGAAACTACGTGGCACTTAGCTTTTGCCTCGTGTAACAAGAAGTTATAACGTGTCTTACTCCTTTAGGAACATGCTGAGTGACCTGAATCGAAGAAGAAGTCAAGTGTCAATTTTCAATGAGAAGAAAACTAAAAGCGGAATACCAGAAACTAGAATTTCAAGGCGCCGTTGGACAGTTTGATTGATAATAAGAAAGTAATCAAATCAGTGTCTGGTTTTGGTTTTGCATAAACCCCACAATTATATCAACAATAATCTTCATATAAATAGCACAACATTAGGATCTCCATTTCCATATATCATAACAAAAAAGTATAATCAAATCAAGAAACACAGAAGAAATCAAGATCAATATGGCAAACACAACTGGTCAGGTCATCAAATGCAAAGGTAAACTCTATTTTAGTCTGGCTACTCTGTTTTTCATGATTTGAGCTGATATTTAGCAAAATCTAATTGCTGTTTAATTACTTGATGATTTAGTAGTATGGGTATAATGCTGTTATGGTGTATATGTAGCTGCGGTTGCATGGGAAGCAGGGAAACCACTAGTGATTGAAGAAGTAGAAGTTGCACCACCACAAGATATGGAAGTTCGTATTAAGATTCTATTCACTTCACTCTGTCACACTGATGTCTACTTCTGGGAAGCCAAGGTACCATTTTTAACACACTAATTTACTTTGAATTTATTAGTTTTTACTGTAATTGATGCTGAAAGATTGATTCTTTTTGGAAAATTGCAGGGACAGACACCCGTATTTCCTCGAATTTTCGGTCATGAAGCAGGAGGGTATGTAAATTTTCCAAACAGAACCATACATTTTTATCAAAATGAATGATTTTCTTGATTTTTTATAGCAATAATATATGGATTATAATTTATGTTCCTAATTGAGTTTGAATTGTGTTTTTGTGGGTATTTTCAGGATTGTTGAAAGTGTTGGTAAGGGTGTGACAGATATCCATTCAGGAGATCATGTACTTCCAGTATTCACTGGGGAATGTAAGGAATGTCGACACTGTAAATCAGAAGAAAGCAATATGTGTGATCTGCTTCGAATCAACACTGACAGAGGTGTAATGTTAAATGATGGAAAATCAAGGTTTTCAATCAATGGAAAACCCATTTACAATTTCGTCGGTTGCTCTACTTTTAGTGAGTACACAGTTGTTCATGTTGGTTGTCTTGCTAAGATCAATCCTGAAGCTCCTCTTGACAAAGTTTGTATTCTTAGTTGTGGGATCTCTACAGGTTAGGATTTAGATTCGGTGAAAATTACATTTTTTAATGTCAATTGATTTGATACATATGTGGTTGTTATTGAATTCTGGTGGCGTAATTGTGTTTTTCAGGTCTTGGTGCTACTCTGAATGTAGCGAAGCCTAAAAAAGGTTCAATCGTTGCTGTTTTCGGGTTGGGAGCTGTTGGCCTTGCTGTAAGAAATTTACTTATCTTTTGACGATCATGCATGTTGAAAATTCTTGAATAGAAAAATCTAGTACTGTGATTGTTTTGTCTCAATTTCATGAAACTGCTGCATCTAATAGAATATTTAATTGATTAGGCTTGTGAAGGGGCTAGACTATCTGGTGCTTCGAGGATAATTGGGGTTGATTTGAATGCTAACAGATTCAATGAAGGTGAAACAAACAAAGTCACTTAATCGATTTATTGATTTTATACAGTTCCTGTTTTGCAATTCCTTTGTTTTTCCATAGTTTGGCTTTTATATATGCGCAAACTAAATTCTTCTCTATCCGATATCCCTTTATCAGCGAAGAAATTTGGGTGTACGGAGTTTGTTAATCCAAAGGACCACACTAAACCAGTTCAAGAGGTTTGCTCATTGTAACTCATAGTGCTAATAATCAGCTAGGGAACTTGTTTCGTTCAATTGGTAATGTTTCTGGTTTGATGAATAGGTGATTGCTGAGATGACTGATGGAGGGGTAGACCGTAGTATTGAGTGTACAGGGAGTATCCAAGCCATGATCTCTGCATTTGAATGCGTTCATGATGTAAGCTCTTTTCTGTATCTCAAAATTGTTTTTGTGTTGGTATTGTTTAAATTATGTGAAGCTTGATGAGAACATGAATGCATGCTCTCACTTAGAACACCCACATGACTCACAATGTTAACGAATTTTTTAACTTAAATACTTGTTGTCTGGTGGACAGGGCTGGGGTGTTGCAGTACTCGTCGGGGTGCCAAACAAGGACGACGCATTCAAAACTCACCCAATGAATCTATTGAATGAGAGAACTCTCAAAGGTACTTTCTTCGGAAACTACAAGCCACGCTCAGACCTTCCATCTGTTGTGGAAATGTAC
Source organism: Papaver californicum (assembly GCA_023531435.1). Classification (NCBI taxonomy): domain Eukaryota; kingdom Viridiplantae; phylum Streptophyta; class Magnoliopsida; order Ranunculales; family Papaveraceae; genus Papaver; species Papaver californicum. The sequence continues at coordinate 326,712 of JAJJMC010018132.1, read as the reverse complement.
ATGAAAAAGGTAAAAATAAACTTAATTTTTGTCAGCATTGACACAATACAAATATTTTTTTAACGGCATAGTATATTATATAATCCTGTCTTTTACTTGATTATGAATTTGTTATTTGTGTAGGAACTTAAACTGGAGAAATTCATTACGCATGAAGTTCCCTTTGCCGACATTAACAAAGCTTTCGATATCATGCTGAAAGAAGAAGGTCTGAGGTGCATTATCCGGATGGAGTGATCTAAGCTAAGCAAAATCGTCCTTCTTATGGCTTGGCATGTCACTGGTTCTCTATTCTGCAAGTAGAGATTAATAAATCCTGTTATATTGTAATTCCACGAGATGCTACATCTGTGCCTGGCTTGGAAAATGGGAGGGAGTACATTATGTAATGTGGTGATTTATCTAGATAGGGCAATTTGTTGCTGAAACTTGTAGTGATGGTTATTCTATTGTGTTTATAAATAAAGAGAATCGATACTTATCTTCCGCAAATCTTTGACTTTTCTTTCTGTTCATTCATCTTTCCAAGATAGTAATTTAAGGTTGACATTATGGCCTGAAATGGATTCTAGTGAAACAGACGAGGCTGTTTGGATACTAGAAGTGCTTCTACTTCTCCAGAAGAAGCAGAAGTCAATTCCAGAAGTCCGATACAAAATAAATTTGTTTCATAAAAAGTGAATTTTTCTCTTTTTAGAAATTATCCTGAAATTGTTTATTCAAAATTACTGGACTTTTTTGTTTTCAGAAGTCAAAATTCAACTTCTTAAAGCGTTTTAAAACTACTGGACTTTTTTGTTTTCAGAAGTCAAAATTAAACTTCTTAAAGCGTCTTAAAACATCCACAGTCATGTAGTGATAAACCAAATATCGAAAAAAAAGTGTGGCGTAGTGATAAACCAAATATCAAAAATAAAGTGTGAAAAAAAAGTGTGGCGTTGTGATAAACCAAATATCAAAAAAAAAGTGTGGCGTAGTCAGGGGTTTTATCAGTTCTAAAAGCTATGAAAGCCATATCAGGTTTCCAAATTTGACTACAGAATTTGGCGAATTCGGGGGTTCTATCAGTTCTAAAAGCTATGAAAGCCATATTAGGTTGCCAAATTTGACTATAGAATTTGGCATTCGCCATATATAGCGAGACGCTATCATTAGTTGTGTCTGTGATTTAACAAGATATTAAACGCGTTTGAAGTATGGATGGTATCTTTAGTTGCGTCTCAACTTGAGAAGCACTTAATAAGTGCGTTTGAAGTATGGACGGTATCTTTAGTGCTACCAGACGCAATTATGAAGTATGTCTGATACTAAACGTTGATTTTAAATGCTTTTGTATTTGGGTATTGGTTTCAAGACAGTCAAAAAATTAGATTTAAATTTATTTTTGTTTGGTTTTATAAGAAAAATGACACCAAAATATCAAGATCATGTCACTCTAACCATATCGATGGATCCTTCCCCACAGTTAAAAGCCAAATTTGACTTAGCTTTTATAACTTTTTTCACTTGATGATGAGTACTATTATTATGAAGAAAGAAACTGAGGAAAAATTGTGGGCGGAAATAAAATAAATATAACAAACAATTTGGCCAACATCTGTATTGCTCAACTGCTGTAAATCTATTTTAATAGTGGGCGTAACTGAAAAAAGAAAACGCAATATTTCCTCATCTCCGTTGATTGAAACGGTAACAAGTGGTAGGTACATGACCACTTCCATTTGGACATAATCGTTAGAATTTAAAAATAATACACAGAGGAGTGAGAGAGAGATTGAAACATTAAAAATAAAGTCTACATTGATAATCTTCTGCATAGTTTTTACATTAACATAAAAACCTTTAAATAGGCATTATAAAACACAAACCCTAAAATAATAAACCCATTAAACTAAAACTCCTAACTTTTAACTATTATCTTACTGACTCCTAATTAATAGGAATTTCAACATTAGTTCCAAATATTAGAGACCCACCTGTTTTCCATTTACACAAATCAAACCTAATAATACTCAGAGGAGTGTGAGAGAAAGATTGAAACACTAAAAATAAAGTCTACATTGATAATCTACCAAGATCATGATTTGAAGGGATTGAGAAAAAGGCGGTCTGTGCCTATCGCAAAGGACATGGGTTTGGTTATGACTCAAAGAGTGATGATTACAAGTATGTGCGTATTTCTACTTTCCAAGTCAATCTGAAGGATCATAAGTGCATATTTACTCGTTTAGAACGAATACATGGAAAGCAATGTATGTCCCATATGTACTCACCAATGTGGATTACAGAGACAGGGCACCAAATGAGGTATTTTATAATAGAGCTCTTCATTGGTTTGCAGGAAATAATTCATCCTATTACCTCAAGGTGTTATTAGCTTTTGATATGACAGAGGAGAGTGCAAAAGAAATTCCACAACCAGAAAATTTGGATGTCAAAATTTTTGGTATCAAATATGTAAATGTGTTGAATGGGTGTCTTTGCGTTCTTTATAGTAATATTGCTGGTTTCCAAGTATGGGTAATGAAAGATTATTGAAAGAACTTTAAGATCAGAGGAAGAAGAAATGACAAGAAAAGAAAGTATCAAATGAAAGAAGAAAAGTCTTTTTATTATATTGTACAAAGAATCTGTTACATGACTATATAAAGGATGTTAATCCTACACCATAAACACTAAACCTGTGCACTCTTACAAATCAAGCAAAAGAACAAAGAACACACACATGTGCACACATGTGAAAGCTAAGAAACAAAAAACCTACAGCAGCAACACCTGCACAGACTGCCTTGTGCCTGCACATCTGACAGTAGAGCTAATGCACAGCTTTGTGCACAGCCTGCACAAGTTCATTAGCTCTAACAATTATAAAATGAGTGAATCCTGTACGATGATATACAACATTCCGAAACCGACAGTATTTAATTTTAGAGAATTTGTGGACTTGAGGAAGATTGAGTGTTTAAAAATTGGGGAGATTCTACTTGAGGCTCATAGTATTGTCTGTTGGACTACATCGGCTTTGATGTTGTATGATCCTAAGAATGAAACGGTTACAGTTTTGAAGCTTTGTAAGCAATTCAGGCGTTCAGAATTACAATCACTATCCTGTAGGTACGTGAAGAGCTTAGTTAAACTTAACTTGGGTTCTCATGTAGGGGAAGACTCTGAATCCGAGAAGGAAGACTCTGAAACCGATAACGATGATGTAGGGGAAGACTCTGAAACCCATAATGATGATGTTGTTGATGGCATTAGTTCTAGAGATTAAGAGGACATCCAGGAAAATTGAAAGTGGTACGATTTGATTGTGCCAGTCTGAAATATCACTTTATTACTTTACTTATGGTTTTTGTATTTTCTAATTTATAATTTTTGAACTATTCCTTATTCAGTTTACGAATTTTAGGTACTAGGGTGTTAACTTCTAAACTGCATATGCATTTCAGAATTGAAATGAATGAAAACATTTTCTAGTCTTTTTGGTTCGGGATCAGTTCGATTTAAACGATCTCCTAACCAGTTATGAATGATTGCCTTGGTCATTGACATAAAAAATATCTGAATACCAAATCTTTTCTCTTTAGAACCTCTCGGAAAAAGAAATTCTTCGGAAGATCAATGAAGCTGTATTTTCCGGCTTAATCTTGTTCTCAGACTCATCCATTTACTTTTTCTGTCTCGAGGTTCGAGTCAGGTAGGGGACAGCAGGGTTATTTGCCTCCATTTACCAACTGCCTCTACTATTCATTTTTGTTTTTGTAACAGGAAAATAGATTAAATGAAATTAAGAGATTACATGGTTCATATGTTTAATTGATCATGTATATTACTAGGAGGACAGTGGTTTCATACTCCACTCATTCTTTCTGACTCTTGCTAGTTTTGACATAATGTTTGATATTTTATTAATTTCTTTTCACACATAGTTACATTGTCAGAAGGTAGAATTTCTAAAATAAACTTAATTTCATCATATTATGAAGCCTCCAATCTATGATGTAGCATTCTAAGTTTATAGCATCAGTCACAAGTGTTCAATCTAGTTGAAAATAAACCTTCTCTAGTTGCATCTCTTCGACCCATTTTACAGCCTCTCATAGACCTTTGCATTGTGCTTGATCTGCACTTGTTGCTTCTGGCAGGTAGGGACACTTTGCTCCCTGAATGCACTTGTAATATCATGACATATTAGACCAACACCACCAGTTTTAGAAAGATCATGGTATGAGCCATCAGAGTTAATAGTAAAAGAATCTATACGAGGGGGCAACCAAAGCAAATTATCTCTACGCTGTCTTAAAACAGCCCTACTATTAGTGTCAACCCTTGTATTGTGCTCGGACAAGATTTTTTTGCATTTTGAAGTAATATTTCCTGCCGTGATAATGTTGTTGGTGAAGACTTTTTCACATCTTCCAGCCCATATACACCAGGGTACAATGTCCCTGTTAACCAAAATCTCCTCAGTAATAACATTTGCAAACAAACTTGCGAACCAACTGCAAATCCATCTCACTAGGTCATTGTGAGTGTTGTAATGCCAATCAAGAGTGGATAGCCAAACTGATATAGAGAATCTGCATTCCATGATGATATTAGAAGAAGATTCAACCCGTTGAGAACAAAAATGACATTTATCATCCAAATCTGGAATAATATTATTCAATTTGTCTCGAGTTGGCAGGATATTCTTAATGCACTTCCACAAGAAATGTTTTATTCTTGGGAGTATATTAAATTTCCACAGCCTCTTAAAATATGCTTCATCTGAGGACTAACTGATCCATTATCATGTTTATCTTCGAACATTTTCTGGTACGATGGTCTGACGGAGAAGTTACCATTATTCAACTAATCTTTCCTCGCTAGTCTTGGTGAATCGAGATATTGAGAATTGCTTTTGTAGTTTCAACATCAAAGAGAGAATGAATCAGACCTATATCCCATTCAAAAGTATTAGGTTTAAAGAGCTGCCACACATGAGAATATTGGTGAGGATTTAGAGCAGATTGTTTGGAAGTTGGTGGATCTGCAATATTGGGAATCCATCTGTGAGACCAGGTAAGGATCGACTGACCATTACGTGAACACCAACAATTGTGCTTTAGGACGAACTTTAATTCAGAGATAATGCTCCTCCAAAACCATGTAGAATTTCCAATTTGTTTTGTATCTGCCAGCTTCCCATCTGGGTAGTATTTAGCCTCCCGAGCCCAAATTGAAGTTTTGTCCACACAAAGCTTCCAGGCAGATTTTGCTAATAAAGCACGATTGGATATATGTTGGTCAAGAAATCCTAACCCACATTCCTCTCTTGGATACAAAAGATTACTCCAAGTGATATAGTACTTCCCCTTGTTGGTGTTTTTATTTTTCCAGAAGGCCTGTTGTATGCTGTTCATCTTGGAATAGTTGTGTCTGGAAGTTTGAAGCTAATCATATGGTGAACAGGGATAACGTTAGTAACACTTTTCACCATGACAGTTCTAGCAGCTTCAGACATGTTGTTACCTTTCACTTCAAACGCTTGGAATCCATTTTATCAATGAGTGTAGAAAAAGGTATTCTTTTGTTTCTTCCTACAAAGAATGGAAAACCAAGATATTTTTCTTCTCTTATGTTCAGTTGTTTGACTTGAAGGATACCACTTATGTCTTGACAACTTGTTGGATTCATGTTCTTGCTAAAGAAAACTGTTGATTTGTTAAAATTAATTAACTGACCTGAGCATAAGCTAAAATCTTCAATAACTTGGGGAAGCTTATTTGTTTGAGAAAGATTTTCCTTACAAAAAAGAAGACAATCATCTGCAAAAATAAGATGATCAATTTTAGGAGCTAATTTAGATATTTTCATACCCGTGAGATGTTTTGTAGATTCATAATGATTTAACACCCTTGCGAATGCTTCCATGGCAAGAATGAAAAAAGATATAGGGATAATCGATCCCCTTGACGAATGCCTCTGGTAGGTTTGAAAGCCGCAGTAGTAGAACCACTAAGCATAATCTCTATTTGAGTTGTGCTGATACATTGGCTGATAAGTTGACAGAATTTCCTACTGACACCGAATTTCCTTAATACGTCTATCAAAAAAACCCACACTAGTCTGTCGAATGCTTTTGACATATCCATTTTGAGTGCGAGATGGCCCGATCTTCCTCCCTTGCACTTCATAGCCTGCACAATTTCCTGGACTAAGCAAACATTCTCGGAAATTAATTTGCCTGAGACATAAGCTAATTGCATGGGCGAGATAATATTCACAATATGCTTTTTGAGCCTGATAGCAATAACCTTAGAAATAAGTTTATAGGAAGTCCTCAGGCCTTTGAGGAGTTTGAGACTTCGGAATTAAGGTAACTCTGGTTTCTTTCAGTTTTCTTAAGCATAAAACCTGAGTGAAACAAAGATTTTACCATTTTATACACATCCAGCTTAACTATCTGCCAATGAGTTTGATAGAAGCATGGTGGGAAGCCATCATGATCCATAGAAGTCCATGGATCCATAGAAAAAAAAGCCTGTTGAATTTTTTCATCAGATGGAATTACGGTAAGGTCTTGATTGTGCTCTTTGGTGATACAAGAAGGGATGTGTTGTAGAAAATGATAACTATCCGCTGGATTAGTTGTAGAACTGATCTTTTTGAAATGTGAAGTAAGAAGCTGCTCAATGAAATTTCTGTCTTGACACCATGATCCATTCGGAGCTTGAAGGTAATCAATTATGCTTCTTGTTATTCTTTGGTTGGCCCTAATGTGAAATTACTTTGAGTTTTTGTCCATTTCATTGTAGAAATGATCTCTTGATTTTTGTCTGTTGGAGCTAGCTTGGACATTATTCAGACTTTCTATTTCTTTTTCTATTCTCAAAACTTCATCTGTGTTGTTCCCATAAGAATCTGTTGCTTGAAAATGTGATAACTTTTGTTGGAGTACAAAAATTCTGGATTGAATATGACCAAAAGTTCTCTTGCTCCATTTAGAGAGATAATATCTTTCATTAGAAAGCTTATTAGTAAGAACAAAAGTTGCAGAGACACACAAAAGCTTATTATACTCCTTTGTATTAGTTTCACAATCTTCATATTTTTCCATCTCCATTTCTTGAGCTTGATCTATATACAGTCATTATCTTTGATTGATCATTTTCCAAGATCATGTTACCCTTTGAAGCCACCACTGCAGTTTCTAGACTTGGACCATTATTTGAAGTGGATTCATGCTGGCCTCTAGCTTTCTTGTTAATCCTAGTTGTTTCAACATCCATATCCTCAATAAAAATCTTATTAGTATCTTCTTCATGATTTCTTTCTAGCTCTAAAGATCGATTCTTCTCTTGGACCTGACCTTCAGCTTTTTCTTGGCAGTGACGTTCATATCATCATGTGTCATTGCTCTCATTTGTCTATATGTAAACTTAAATACCTTTAATCTCGTGTTTTTACTCTTCACTAGTTTTTGACGAATGCAATGCACAAATAGCTTGAAGATAGGCAATGAGTCAGAGGTCCTTGACCAATAATGTTATTACAACAACATAAAATATAAATCAAAGAAAAATAAACTAACAAATAAACATAAAAAACACAAACATCTCATCAATTAAGATCGATTAATCAAACTGGATTTCAATACCTTCAATTGTAACAACCTCTTTACCTCTTCCTGAATCTCTGGGTATTATAGTAACAAGAACATAATCATCATCTTCAGCATCTAAATCTTCAAGAGTATCAGATATTCCTAACTTCAACCAAGTCTTGATTTTTTTGTCTTTCTTTCCATGTTTATGTGGTACATTAGTAAAACTACCTATAAATTCACTTGATTCAGGACCAACTTCATCTTCATCATTTATAAAGACATCGAATTTCACAAGAGCACCTTTTTCCAGCTCAATACCGCTTATGATCAATATCTCTTCTTTATCTTCTTTTTCCTTTTTGCTTCGTGATTTTGTCTTTGGCCTTTTAACCAAAAATTCTACTGTCTTATCAAGTATTATAGGGAATTCAGTCGCGCCTTCAGATTTCTTCTTTGCTATCTTCTTCTTGACCTTACTTGTTTTAGGAGTTTTGGGTTTTGTTTGCATCCATGGAATTTCCACATCTTCATACTTGTACCTTAGATTCTCTTGTTCCAAACAATCTTTAATCTGCAAATCATCAGCAACATTGTAATATACTACTTGGTTATGTACTAAATTGCTTGTTCCAGCTCTAGTATTAAGGTAAAAATGTCAAGCAAAGAATGTAGAGTTTAACGTACCATGACTCTCACGAGCTGTTTGTTCTCATCGTAGAAAAGAAAGGCAGCATTTAGGAAATCAGGATCAGTGAAATCCTTTCGGTTTCCGCCCAAACTTTTCCATATGGTCCACATTCGATCACAGTTTGAATGATGGGCATAAAAGATTGGATCCCTAGCTGCAGAATAGAAATTACCCATGTTTTCAAAGTTAGTTTGGGTTCTATCTCCAGACCAAATATGAACTGGACCATGAGGAACATTCTCAATTGTTCCTCCGCCAGGATTTGCTGCTCCACCGGCTCGATAAGGGGATCCAAGGAAAAGTGTTGCTGTCTTTGCACCGGACACCACTTGACGATACATGGTAGTAAGATTCCTGTTATATTGTACCGTAGCAGGGAGATTAGAATCGACAAGGTTGTAATTAAGATCGAGTAGATATGGTGGTTGATGTTCAGCGTCACGAAGCTCATCATAAAGAGAAGAACCTGGTTGCGCATACATAGAAGGCATTCTCATACCAGCAAGAGAATCCCAATTCCAAAAAGGTAAAGCAAAAGTTGGATCACCAATTAAACTACCCAATATTTTCTCATGGAAGTAAAGATAGTATCTATGGAACGGAAAGAACAACCATGAATTATGAACTTGAATATCCATTTTAGGAAAACCAGATAAAGATTGATCATAAGCACCATCACAGTAAGCACAGTGGACATTAGCCTGTTGTTTAAAACTACGTGGATCGTCATCGGGTAGAGCTCTCATAAGTTCATAGGCTTTGTTATATTTCGCAATATAAGCCTCATCAACTAAATGAGCAGCTGGACGAATCCTAAGAGTAGTTTCAGAAGGTACTTGAAAGTCGACGATTTCTGTGTTTGGTGGTGGACAACAATTCATTGGTGTGGCACCATCCGGAAGGTTCGCTGGACCACATTTTGATAAGTCTGGTGGAGCTATTGGAGCCGCCATAGCCATACGGTCAGCACCAAACCCAGCTGTTGACGTCGCACCATATAAACCTCCTAGACCAAGAAGCATATTTCTTCTATCCATGAAGCTGCTGCTGCTAGTTTCTTTTTTTTCTTGATTGTCATTATTAGCTATGCATCCGATCGCCCTAAGATGAATATGTTTTGGTTTCCTAACCACAGAAATCTGTGTTTTCCTTTGAGAGGAACTATGGGTTGCGGATAGAGACCTAGTTGAAGCAGTACTAGAAATGGAGGTAAGAGAAGAAAGTGAAGCCATGGATTTGTTTGAAACTTGGAACAATGAAGAAACTTACTGTCTCTGTGTAGCTTTTTATGGATAAAAGGAAGTGGGATTTACTAGGAATATGTTTGTATTATTTCTCTTTTCATGTTAAATTTTTCCCTGATTCTAGCTACCATTTAAACTTAGTCACGTTATGTTTGTCGGTAGCCGGTACTAATAGATGTATGTATTTGACTATTCTCTGATGTTTACTAGTAATAAACTAGAATCATGAAAAGAGTGCCAAATATGGAGATGCTACATTTGTGCCAAATTGACTCGATTCAGTAGTTGCTAGGCCTTGGCTATTGGATGTTGTAGATGTGCAACATGCGTTAGCCAAGGCTTAGCTCGATTCCACTAGATCGGAAACTCAGTTTTCGGCCTATAACTTTGTAGGTCAGCTACCGCCAAGCTTGGGCCGGATACTTGGAATGCGGCTACGTATAGCCAACGCCCATTGCAGTTGCATTTTTTTTCATAGCAAAGGCTTAGCGACATCTTGGGTTAGTGGAGTGCTGCCTCATCTTGGATTCCATTATTTCTGTTGTTGGGATTGACAGAGTTGTGACAATGGATGCGAATCAGTGAGTAATTCAGACTTATTCTTTCATTCATAATCTGTTAGGTTTTCACTGAATTTCTGTTATAGGGGATTTTTATATGTAATAATCTATGTATATTTTCTTTTCTTTGAATTTCAGAGTAAAATCCCAGAAATTACTGGAACCATTGAAGGGACTCCCAGAAGAAATCATCCTGGAAATCTTTGGGAAGTTACCATTGAGATCTCTGTTGATATTCAGGTGTGTATCCAAATCTTGGCGCATCCAACTCAAACCGAATTCGTTCGCATGACTAAAAATAATTTTAGTCTGACAAAAGAGTAAGCTCTCTGGATAATAATACATTGTCATCGTCGATGTTATTCGATGGTATTGAAGGACATTTTAAGAAGATTCATTTCCCACTGGTTCCCTGGGATTTTAAGCATACAAATTTTGTGGGTTTTTGTAATGGCTTGGTTTGCATGTGTTATGGATGTGGACTTAATTCGTTTTGTTTATGGAATCCATGTACGACTGAGATCAGATTTCTACCGAGAGCTGGCTTTCGACGGATAGAGGACGTTGCCATGCGCGCACTTTAGACAGAGGACATGGGTTTGGTAATGACTCAAAGAGTGATGCTTACAAGTATGTGCGTATTTTCCGCTATAAAAACTACTACCCAGAAAGTCATTCCGAAGTGCACACTTACTCATTTAGAACAAATATGTGGAAACAAATGGATGTCCCATATGCAGTTGCCCATTAAAATGCCGAGAGGGAACCAAACGGGGTATTTTGTAATGGAGCTCTTCATTGGTTTGCAAGAAAGATATTAACCTACTACCCCAAGGTGTTATTAGCTTTCGATATGACAGAGGGGAGTGTAAGAGAAATTCAACAACCAGAAGATTTGGATGTCAGGAAATTTGGTACTAGTAAATATGTTGACTCTGCTGGTTTCCAAGTATGGGTTATGAAGGATTATGGAATGAGAGGAACCTGGATGGTAATGTGCAACATTTCTGAACTGACAGTACTCCAGGTTAAATCATTTGTGTACTTGAGGAGGATGGACTGTTTAAAGACTGGTGAGATTCTACTTTAGGTTCATTACGACTATTTTAACACAGCAGCTTTGGTGTTATATGATCCAAAGAATGAAACGCCTACAGTTTTGAAGGTTCATAGGAATTTCAGGCACTCACCATTACGATCACTTTTCTGTAGGTACGTGAAGAGCTTAGTTAAACTTAACTCGGAATCTTATGTAGGGGAAAATGAGCAAGAAAAAAATGACCAACAGAAAGCATACTCCATAAGGGATTGAAGAAAACTTTACAAGAGAGGGGCTAATACATTAGGTAAGCAAACAGTTCATTCCTTACCGTGGGTAATGTGGATCCACGAATCATTTTGTTTAATATTTAGTCTGGTTATGTTTGATTAGGTTTTGATTTTACTGAATATTTGGTTTTTGTTTTTCAATTGAAGTAAATTGATGTATTAACTTAATCATGTATCCAATTGGCAGATTGTTATTGTCAGTTGATTATGCAACTAAGTATACTTAACAGTATGCAATTTTATTTCGTATCTGTCATTTTCATTGTCCTCCAGGTTGGGTGCCGGCCAGGTACTAGATTGTCTTGTAAGCCCTAAATTCTTGTTGAGTTTAGGGAAGGAGGAGACCATTTAGAGCTGATAATAGTATGTGCCTATGCAATTAAGACAGTTTGCTTCACAAAAACAAAATTCTTGTTGACTTGCAAAAGTAAAAGTCAGAAGTATAAAATATTTCTTTTTTTATAAAAAATTGACTTTACTGAAGTTATTTTGAAATTATGTAGTAAAATTAATTTCTGATTTTATTTTATTTTCAGAAGTTAAAAAGCAACTTCTTAAATAGCCAAACAGGCTATAACCGTTTTTAAAAGTGATAATTGTGATTACCAAAAATTTGGGACTTTTGGTTCACAACCATCAAAGTTAGAAACATAGTTAAACCAGGTTTCTATAAATAAATGTGTAACATAGTAACAATTTGATAAGAAAAGTACAACATATATTAACACAATGATTTAACGTGGTTCGACAATCAAATTGTCTACAACCACAGGTGATAAAGATTTGAGACATTTCTTATTCATGTTCACATATTACAAGTAGATATCATGCTACATAAATGCAATCTAAATAATCAAAGAACAATTAAATTCACACCAGTTTCATACCTAAACTCTTTGCTTTTATCCTATTCTTTGTCCAAGTTTTTACCTCTTCATTTTTCGGTCCCCCTCTTCTGTCTTAGAGTTTGGTATTTATAGCAAATATCCTGGGTCCCTCCAATCTATCTTTCCACCTATTTGTTCTTATTTAAACTTTGGAATGATGCGTATCCGCAAGACTTATTTGTATTTCCCGCAAGACTTGATTTGCGTACTTTGTATTTTTCTTAGTTTCCCGGTTGATATCCCGCACCTCTTCTGCGGATTTATATCAAAGTTGTCATTTTTTTATTTGGATGAACATTGTGATCTTTTTGACTCATAGCATGTTTGACATGTGGTTATTCTAAATTTTGCATGTCTGATACGTGGCTATTGAAAGTGACTTGTCATGCTTTAGTCTCTTTTGAGACCTGTCCATCATGCATTAATGTTTGACAGTCCTGTTTATTGTGTCAGGCTTTTCCGCAACTTATATGTCAGTCATGCAATGGAACTGTCTATTTCGTGCAGTGTGCCATGCTTTCCCGTAACTTGCGCGTCAATCATGCAGCGAAGCTGTCTGTTTTAGTACTTATCAAAAAACCTTGTTTCGATGTTTCCCATTCCATCATATTTTGATACTCCTTCCATAAGATTGAACACGTGGTGTTTGGGATTTTACACCCTCACAATTTGCCCCCTTTTTCCTTTTGAATTTTAACATATGACAGAAATTGGAAAAAGGAAAAAAGTTATTACTCTTCCGATTTTCCCGCCACTAATAAATTTTATTTGCACGTTTCTGTCAGTTGGCGGTTTTCGAGGAAATCAAATCTCTGATAAAGTTTTTCTCTGTTTCACTTTTCGACGGTTTAGTCAGTTTCAGTCTTCTTCTATTTAATAAAAAACTTTTCACATCTCTCTTCACTTTTCATCTTCTTTGTCTCTTTCTTCTTAAAGTCTCTTCTTATTCCTCTAAAATTTTCAGTAAACTCTTTGATTAATCCTCTTTGTGTTGATTAAGGATTTCTTACATCGGGATCAGATCTTCAGTTCATTTGATTTGATTACTACTCTTACTTTGTTACAGGTAATATTCTTTATTCATTCCTGTGAATTAACTTAATGTTCTTCTCTTTAATGTATTTGTTTGTATGTTAGTCTTCTTCATTGATTTCTTAAGAATGAATGATGATGATGATGTTGATGATGTTCTTGTTTATCAATTTATTATTTGGTAGAGTGAATGGTAATAATGATGATAATGATGATGATATTTTTGCTTTGATGTTTTGATGTTTTGTTGTTCTAACTGTTTTGTAACACTTTTGTTTTGTTCTTGCTTTTGATTATAATGTACTTATCTTCTCTTATTTTCATGTGTAGATAAGAATTTATCATGGCTGGAAAGAATGATAACAAAACTATTGGTGATGCTCATCAGGATGATCGTTCTTTAGATAAGAAGTCATCCCGCTATGATATGATAAGGAAGAAAGAGGTAGATGGATCTGGTAGTTCAGGAGTTCAACCTTCCAACTTACTAAAGTTCGCAGATGGATCTGGTAGTTCAGGAATTCAACCTTCCAACTTATTAAAGTCCGCAGATGTATCTGTTGCGGCCAGCAAACCATCTTCTAAAAATAAGCGGTTAAATGAAAACTTGGGCTTCCGGTCAATTAACTTGCGGAATTTAAAAGGAGACACAATCTTCAGCAATTTAAAAGTTTCCTTCTACCATCCTTCTGAAGGAGATGAAATTACATTAGAGATGATAGAGAAGTTTAAATGCAGCAACAACAAACTAGTAATTCCCACGGGAGCATTGGATGCGGGTTTGAGGCTTCCATTATACAAGAGCGAGGAGTCTTTCCAATACGAGGTTCTTGCGAGCCGCAACAAGTCTAAGCACGGGTTGGTTCGATCTATTGCCCAGTATAATGGGAATTGGTGGCACGTGCTAGACGAATGCAGTAAGCGCAGCAGGGGAGAAACCAACTTCACATGCTACGTTCCCAATCCTGCGGAACGTGTTTATTACACCGTGGACAACTTCCACGCTACATATGCCGACAATATTGCTACGAAGAATTATAAAAGTGGAGCTTCGGCCCAAATCACAGGGGTGGTGAAGGATTTCGTTTTCTTTGGGAGATTGATAATTCCAAGTTAAATGTCATCCCCGGGACGCAAGAAACTTTTCGGGAAAGGATCCGCGACGACCATGATTTCAGGTGGTACCGTACTCCCTTGATCATTGAAGGTCCATGGGTCTTCGGGTTTATCCAAGTTAGCGTGGTTTACAACCTTCTATCATGTTTTCATCCTTACTGTCCCTGGTGGTTAAATTTTGAAGGTTTCAATTTTCCGCTTGTCACTGTGGTACGTAAAATTCTCTCTATCTTTTTATATCATGCTTTAAGCATTTTTTAATTGTTGTTTCTCTTTTTCTTGTATAGTCACAAATTGATGGAGGCTCGAAAATTGATTCGAGTAGTAAGCGCAAAGCCGCAGCTTCGGTAGAAAAAGGCATTGATTTATTCAAACATATTACATGATTTTTATGAATCTCATTTACTGAATCTCTGCGGTATATTGTCAGGGTCGGAAAAAAGTTAGGGGCACACCCCGTGCTTATCTGACAGGGAGGAAGGAGAAATTCACAACTATTCCCCTCATCAATCAATTTTGAGAGCTGAAAATAGCTCTGTTCCGGAGAGAAGTGAAGAACAAGACGTCCCGCTTCAGGCGACAAATTTTGACTCTGCGGAATTAATTGGTGCTTTGATGGAAGCTTCAGAGGTTTCGGTCAGTTTTCCGCACCAGGCTGTTGATCCCGAGCCTTCTTTCCTTTCTCAACTTTCTCCCTTGTTTGAAGATGATCTTCTTGAACCTTCTACAGATGAAGACGACTCATTGGATAAAGAAGATCTCCCCATTCAAGGCGAACCGGGAAATGTTGTAGTTGAAGAGGGTGGGCAGGAAAACGATGTGGTAGCAGATGAGTCAGCGAATACTAGAGCAGTGGAAGATGAATTAGCACATGCTATGGTAGATGTTGCTCCTATCGTAGTTAATGTTGCAAGCGTGGCTGTCGCTGATGTAGTGCAAAAAAATAAAGAAATCTCGCAGAGGAATAAAGGCAAAGGAATTTCGGGAGATTCAAATCTTATGGACAAGGAAGAAGAAGTTTTTCGTTGGTTTATGTCAAAAGAACTACTTTCTGTTCCATGTGATTCTTTGCCGGTGGAATCAGATAGTTCTGGGGTCGGTAACTTACGGGAGTACATGCGGTCTACACCGTATGACAAAGTGAAAGATGCCTGGCTAAGAGGCCAAGGTCAACCCATCGACCCTCCTTCTACATAAGTCAACCTTCTTCTCTTGCGGAGATAACTGCGCTTGCGGATGGTGAAGTGTATTCTTTTCCCGCAACAAGCTCTCTTGTAGGTGTTCTTATTGTTTTTATTACCTTAAATTTCATTTCATTTTCGTTTATCTATAACTTTAACCCTACGAATTGCAGCTTGCTCGGAGTCAAAGTGCTACACATAAGGCTTATAAATTTTATAAGGGACGATCCAAGAAGATGGAGACCCAGTTTAGAACTGTGGAAGAAAAAGTTACGGGTTTGGAGCGGGAGAATGATGCACTTCGTCAGCAGCTGCTTGATCTTCAAAATCAAGGTTTAATACTCTTCTTCTTGTCATTTTTCTTGTTTTATTTATACTTTTTCTAAATTATTTTATGAGATCAGCGGGAGATTCAAACCTTATATCTAGGCTGCGAAGTAGAAGCATGCGTCTGAAAGAACAAGTGTTGAAAGTTAATAATGAAAATATGGAGATCATGGGAAAATTTAATGACCGGGTGGATAAGATGAATAAATCAGAATCAAGGCACTGGCTCTTATATAAATCAGAATCAAGGCACTGGCTCTTATATGGAAATTTCCTCCGCAAGAAGAAAGAGTATAATGTTACTTTTCTATGGACCAAAGATTGTCTTTTTGAAGCGCGGGCACAATCAGAAAAGTTAGAAGGAAAAAATCGTAAGCTCTGTGTGGAGCGTCAGAATATCCTTACGGGATTTTCCCGTTCCGGGTCACGTCATGGTTTTGAGATTTCTTCTTATATCACGCAATTAATTAAAGATAGAGACAACTCGGCTCAGATGTTTTTTCCAAAGGGAACGCCCTTGCGGATGCTCAAGCTAAAATCCGCAGTTTATCTGATACCGTTCTTTATCGTGAGAGTGACATTTTCCGCTTGCATAATGAGTTGGAAAAGTGTACAAGTGAATTAAATCAGTTGCGGAGAAATGACTCATTAAAACAAATGAAACTAAATCAGTATCGTCAAAATCTTCATCAACTCGCTGCAAATTATCATAAACTTCCAGGGGAATATGATTTTCTTGATGTTTCCAAGCACGTAATGGTCCATGAACTAGAAGAGTTTGAATCTCTCGCAAGAGGTATCTTTTTTTTATGCATATTTGAAATTGATATCATTTCCTCGTTGATTAATCTATTATTTTTTGTTTCATATTTTGAAGGAAAATATAAGGATGCGGCCGCAAGAGCTGCTAAGGCTGAAGAAGAGCTTGGTGCTGCCAATATTAAAGTGGAAGAATCCATAGGGACTGGAGTTTGTCACTGCCAAGGCTAATGAAGCGCAAACTCAGCTGGAACTTTTATCCTCTCAAGCCAAAGAAACGGAAGACAAATGGAAACTGGAAATTCTGAAGGCTGAAAGCTTAGATCGTGACTTGGCTTCGGAGAGAGAGAAAATAGTTTTTTGGAAAAAAAGTGTCCAAAAATCTACAGCCGAAGTAGATCAGTGCAAAAAAGAGCTTGAAGCCACAAAAGCTTATATTTCTTGGTTGAGGGTCGAAGCTCGAGTTGGAGTTGCAAAGGAAGTCAACACCACTCTTGATAGAGTTAAAGCCGATGGATTTACCAGTCTATTGCCGTAAGGAGATCCCTCACAATCCTCATTTTAACGCAAAACATCCCGCTCCTTAAAAAAAATTCTTTCAAATTGTACTTGCTATTCTCTTCTTTCCTTGTATTATTGTTCATGCAAAAAAAAATTTATATATATATATTGATTGTTAGTACATTGACTGAGTGTGTATTGATTAACTGCAAGGAAATTTTGTACCTTGAGTTACTTTGAGAGTTGCGCATGTCTAACTTCTCTCTGGCCAGAAGGAAATTAGGATGTGGTCCCTAGAGCACCTCTTGAAATGGAGAGTACCTGATACAATAATTAGTGTCATGTTAGGCATCCCTGTGGCGAAAGATCCAATAGTCATACACTCATAGACATTTACATGGACTTTCTAGAGAGATTGCATTTGTTCTGTTTTACCTAGTATGAGCGCAAATTATTGTACGATTGCATTGATAGTTAGGGGTAATATGGTTTGAGATATTGTGCGTTCTAAGGATGCCTTAAGATTTCTCCATTCATATTCCGCAAATGGTACGAACCCTTTCCCGCAATATCTTGTATAATGTATGGTCCCCCCATGTAGGTGCAAACTTTCTTGCTTTTTTGTCCTTTTGGTATTCCGGGATTTGCCGTAGAACATATTGCCCTTCCACAAATTTCCTCAAGTTCAGTTTTTTATTATAATCTCTTGCCAATCTTCTTTGATAATTTTCCATTTTTTGGGGCGTAACCTCTCTTCTCTCTTCTAAATCATCCAACTTTTCAAGCATTAGGTCGGTATTCAAATTCTTTTCCATGCTTCTGTCCTCGTTGTGGGTAGAATAATTTTTGTTGGTATGACCGCTTCCGCTCCATAAGTAAGAAGAAATGGGGATTCTCCAGTGGATTCTCTTCTTGTCGTGCGATATGCCCATAAAGTATTATGAAGTTGTTCGCACCATCGTTTATGATGTCCATCTAGAGTCTTTCTTAGATTTATGGCAATAGTTTTATTTGTAGCTTCAGCCTATCCGTTGCTTTGATGATAAAGTGGAGTGGTCTTATTCTTTTGTATATTAAATGCTTCAAAAATCATATCAATATTTTTCCCTTGTAGTGGTTGCCCATTGTCTGAGACTATTGCTACCGGAATTCCAAATCTGCATATTAGATTTTCAAACAAGAACTTGAAAACATATGTATCTCTAATATGAGCAAGAGATTTGGCTTCAACCCATTTAGTGAAATAATCCGTTGCTATGATCAAATATTTTCTTTTCTTCGTGCCTTCCACCAAAGGTCGAAAAATGTCTACCCCCCATTTTGCAAACGGCCACAGGCTGAGCACTGAATTGAGTTCCGTTGCGGGATCTTTAATTCTTTTCGCATAGCGTTGACATTCTTCGCATCTTCTTTCCAGGTTGTCCGCATATTTATGCATAAATAGCCAGTAATACCCTTGCATCTTTTCTTTTAGTGCGAGTGATCGTCTTCGACTATGATTCCTCGTATCTCCATAATGGATATCTGTAAGAATACGTTGTCCTTCTTTTTGTGATAGACACTGAAGTAGTGGTCCCAAAAAAGACCCGCGGTATAAATTTTTATCCCGCAATTGATAATTTACGAATTTTGATTGCACTTTTCTCGCCTCTTTAGTGTCTGCAGGCAATATCCCATTTTGTGAATATTGATGTATTGAAATCCTCCAGTGATTCATTTTCTGGTTTTTGTGTAAAGTTTGCATTATCCTTAATGGCTGGATCTTCAATATCTTCATCTACTTCTTCCAACTCGTACTACAAAAACTAAAGCCTGGAGTGGTGTTGGCCTTGTATATAGCCGCAACAGAAGATGCTGTAAGTGCAGTATTTGTATGAGCGAATGAAAAAGTAGAGAAACCAGTGTACTACATCAGTAAAACTCTTAATCTTGCAGAAAGGAATTACACCAAGATTGAACAATTAATATTAGCACTGGTTTTTGCCTCACGCAGATATTTTCTGACACACTATGTGCGAGTACCAAGTAAAGCTCCGCTAGAATCTGTATTAAAGAATGCGGGAAAAGTTGGTAGAATAACGAAATGGAACGCGCAGTTGGAACAATTCCATATCACATTTGAAATGCAAACTGCGCAAAAAATCACAAGTCTTGGCAGATTTCCTTGCGGATTTACCACTAGATGATGATTCTGAAATTCAAGGATTACCCGGAATAGAAGATGATGATTCCCAAGATATTCTGAGTTCTGTAAACTCCAGCAGATGGGAAGTATTTGTTGATGGGGCAAGGAATAAAGAAGGAGTGGGAATCAGAATTGTGATTACAACTCCTACAGGAGATCGAATGGTATATGCATTTCTCCTAGATACATGATCTGGAAATAAATCTTCTAAGTAATGCTAAACATCCATTTAACTTTTGTACCTCTTTTACATTCTTCAGGGATGTCATATTAACAACTGCTTGTATTTTAGCTGGATCAACTTCAATCCCTTTTTTTTGTAACCAAGTAACCCAAGAATTTTCCGGAAGTAACTCCAAAAATGCATTTATCCGGATTAACTTTCATTTTATATCTGCGTAAAGCTTCAAATATTTCTCTTAGGTCTGGCAAATGATCCTTCGAAAGCTTACTTTTTACAAGCATATCATCTACGTAAACTTCCAAAGTATGGCCTATCCAAGGTTTAAAGATTGCATCTACTAACCGTTGATATGTCGCTCCCGCATTTCTTAATCCAAACGGCATTCTGGTATAGCAATACAATCTTTGTGGAGTGAAAAATGCAGTATGTTCTTGATCCTCTTCAGCTAAAGCAATTTTATTATACCTTAACTGCCCATCCATGAAAGATAACGCTTCATGTCCCTCAACTGCATCTACTAGTTGATCAATGCTTGGAAGTGGATAACTATCTTTAGCGCATGCCTTTTTCAAATTGGTAAAGTCTATACAAATTCTTACCCCGCCATTCTTTTTTGGTACAATTACCATGTCTGATATCCAGGTTGGGTACCGCACCTCTCGAATCCCGCCTCCATGAGCTTCTTTAATTCCTTTTCGACAGGAAGATGATATTCAGGTGCAACTTTGCGTATATGCTGTCGAAAGGGTGTAGTACCCGGATGTATATGTAACTCATGACAGAAAATACTTGGATCAATGTCTAGCATATCTTTCATTTTCCATGTAAAAATATCCACATAATATCTCAGTAAAATAATCAAATCATGCTCCCTTTCCGATTCCATTAATGTTCCAATCTTGATCAATCTTGGGGCTTCTTCCGTTTCTATATTGATATTTTTGGTTTTTTCAACTGTCGAGAAAGTTAATTTGGGAGCTCCTAGGAATGTAAGAGCTCTTTTTAATTTCTATTCTGGCATAATACTTTTTCTTTAATTTTTGGTATGCCCCCTTCTAATTGAGTGTTTTCATTTGTTTCCTTCACCGAACTTTTACCCGTAACCTCGATTAAATATTGATTTATTGCTTCTTCTTTTGTTTTTATTTTTCTTTCCTTCCTCCTTTCTTGTTGTTGTTAACCCCGTTCCTCATTCATATGAGTTTCTACGAGGATGCATGATCTTGCATCATTTTGATCTCCCTTTATTTGTATTTCCCCTTGGGGTGTTGGGAATCGCAAGTACTGATGATATGTTGAGGTTACTCCTCTTAATTGATGGACCCAATGTCTACCAATAATGGCATTATATGGAGACGGCGCCTCCACTACACTAAATTTAGTCAAAATTCTTATTGGTCCTGCCATAACTTCGAGTACAATTTCTCCTTTTGGTTTTGACGTTATACCATTGAATCCACAAATAGTGTAACAAGAAGGTGTAAGTTGATCGTCCTTTACCCCCATTTTTTAAAATATGTCATAGAATAACACATTAAGTGAACTGCTCCCATCCATGAGAATTTTCTTCACATTCCATCCGTACATTGGTAAAGTCAATACCAGCGGATCATTATGCATTTCAATTTCTTGATCAACTTTGCCCGCTGAAAAAGTCAACGGGGTATCCATCCATTCTTCCCATGTTTCTGTAACTCTTCCTGTAACTTTGAAGACTTCACGACTGTGAACTCTTTTAGCAGCTTCTTGTCAATAGATGCGTTCATTGATGATTGGCCTGACTCGGTATAGGAAATCATATTGATGGTTTGGTTATTTTGTGGAATGTTTACAGTTTTTCCATGTTAAGTCTTGGTGAAGGATTAGGTAGATAAAGAAATTCATTAAGCTCTCCCGCATCAATTAATTTTTGGACTTGTAATTTTAAGTTCTTGCATATACTTGTGGTATGTCCATGATAGCAATGATATTCACAATAATCTTTTGAACCCTGCGTGTATGGTGGTTGCTTTCCTTTTGTCCACAGTCATTCAAAATCTCTCATATTCTTGATTGTATTTAGAATTTGTGGGTATGAAGTATTGAGTTTAATAAAAACCCGATCTTCATATCGTCGATTGAACCTTCTTTCCTCATCCGCTCTACATCGTTTAAATTCAATGTTTGGGTTTTCTACCGTAACCCGTTTTTCTGAACTTGTTGATGGCTTCACAAAATTCGCTTTGTTGGCAATTCTATGATGTTGAGAAATTATTCTTGGATGTTGTTTTTGAATATCCTGTAATCTTGCATATTTTCAATAATCTCCCTTAAATCCTCTTCTGTTTTTGGATCTTTTCCATGAATATCTACAAAGAGCGGCCTCATACGGTTCGTTATTCCCCATTTGTAAAAATTGATGGAAATTACCGAACTTACATTGCCTATCGCTTGACATATGGCCTACCAACGATCCGTATAGTCCCGGATAGTTTCATCTGCCCAAGAAGCAAGAGCAAATAATTTTTCCATCCCAGCGTTTACGGGTTTATTATACATGTATTTCTCTAAAAATTTACGGGTCAATTGTGTGTATGATTGTATTGACCCTTCTGGGAGGTTATCATACCATGTTAATGCTGACCCTTTCAAACTTGAAGGAAAATATCGGCACATGACAATGTCATTTTGTTACCAACGGGTCATATTGCGATTGTAGTATTTTAAGTGAGCCGCTGGATCCTTTGTCCCATCATAACATTCGAAGATGGGAAGATTGCACTTATGCGGGATAGATGCATGCGCGAGGTGCGGGGCCAATGGTGTTTTACTGGCCTCATTTAGCACTTCTTCAAGTCGTCATCCCTCCTGTTTATTCTTTAAAGTTTTGATTTCTTCTCTCATTTGTTCCAAATCTTCGAAATGTTTTTGCCATCTGTTGTTTTGTGGCTCTGAATCATCAAAGTCTAGTTCATCAGGTTCATACCGTTGATTCATATTGTTTTGTTTTAAATAAAAATATCCGTCATGTGCAGGTTCGACTATTATCACTCTTCGATCTTTATTGATTTTGGATTTACTTTTTATAGATCTGTTTGAACTTACTTCTTGCCCCCGTGACCTTGTAACAGATGCTTCCGTATCATGTTGGATCTTTTGTTTGAGCATCTGGTTCTCTTGAGTTAAGAGAGCAATTTTCTCTGCACAAGTTTTTTGATCCTTGTGCATTTCATTTAATTCTTTAAATAGTAGATCAATAGGGTCAACCCTGTTTTGTGATGCTTCTTCATGTGATTGGTTTATTGATTGATTAACTGGGATATTTTCTTGAACATCTATGGGTTGGGGTCCTTGAGACTCATCTACTATTTCTCTTTCCGGAGGAATCTCTATTGTTTGATTTACCAAATTTCTTATTCCATCATCGTGTCCTTGTGCGGATTTGTTTGCCACTGTTTCCGTTGATGTAGTTTCTTTTAAATTATTGTATTGTCTTCTTGGATTAATCTAGTGTTTGTCGTATAAATTTCCTTGTCGATATTCTAACAAGAGTTCAGATAACGAGATATGTGTTTTGTAAAATTTTATCATCCTTAATATATATATAAAACAATTTGACCAATAGAAATCATTTGATTAAAATTTGAAATATCACATAAAAGCCAGACAAATTTTCACTTTAACTTAAGTTTTACGTGTTCATCAAATCATTTTTTACAAACAAATCAAAAGCGATTTTAACAGTTTAATTCAAAGCTTGTTTTACTGTTTTGACAAGAATCATAACTAGGTAACTATAATACAGTTTTAGTTTATACAAGCAATTGATCCAGAGATACATAAATTTAATGACTTTAAGCTAAATTTTTTTCTAAAATTAAAGAACATAATATTATGGTGGGAGTTTTTGAACAGAGTTTTAAACCCATGATTTAAGTAACATCTAAGATAATCAAAAATATTAATATACACGAAAAATATCAATCAAAGAAATATCATAATAGTTTAACCAACATAATCATCAATAGAGAAATTTGAAGAAAAATCTACATATAGAATCTTAAAATATCACTTAAAAAAGAAATCATGACGAAAAATGTTGAAATAAAAAATTTGAAGTTTCAAAAAATGTAAATTTGGACAGGTGGAATAAATTCTTTTACCCATCCCTGTTTCTAGCGCCAAATTGTGATTACCAAAAATCTGGGATTTTTGGTTCACAACCATCAATGTTAGAAACATAGTTAAACCAGATTTTTATAAATAAATGTGTAACATGGTAACAATTTGATAAGAAACGTACAACATATATTAACACAATGATTTAACGTGGTTCGACAATCAAATTGTCTACATCCACGGGTGATAAATATTTGGGACATTTCTTATTCATGTTCACATATTACAAGTAGATATCATGCTACATAAATACAATCTAAATAATCAAAGAACAATTAAATTCACACCAGTTTCATACCTAAACTCTTTGCTTTTATCCTATTCTTTGTCCAAGTTTTTTCCTCTTAATTTTTCGGTCCCCATCTTCTATTTTAGAGTTTGGTATTTATAGCCAATGTCCTGGGTCCCTCCAATCTATCTTTCCACATATTTGTTCTTATCTAAACTTTGGAATGATGCGTATCCGCAAGACTTATTTGTATTTCCCGCAAGACTTGATCTACGTACTTTGTATTTTTCTTAGTTTCCTGCTTGATATCCCGCACCTCTTCTGCGGATTTATATCAAAGTTGTCATTTTTTGATTTGGATGAACGTTGCGATCTTTTTGACTCATAGCATGTTTGACATGTGGTTATTCTAAATTTTGCATGTCTGATACGTGGCTATTGAAAGTGACTTGTCATGCTTTAGTCTCTTTTGAGACGTGTCTATCATGCATTAATGTTTGTCAGTCCTGTTAATTTTGTCAGGCTTTTCCGTAACTTATATGCCAGTCATGCAATGGAACTGTCTATTTCGTGTAGTGTGCAATGCTTTTCCGCAACTTGCATGTCAATCATGCAACAAAGCTGTCTGTTTTAGTACTTATCAAAAAACCTTGTTTCCATGTTTCTCATTCCATCATGTATTTTGGTACTCCGTCTATAAGATTTGAACACGTGATATTTGAGATTTTACACCTTTTCACAATAGTCACTGAGAAAATTTGGTTCACTATATTGATAGTCATAGTCACCGAGCAAATTTTCGGGTGCACCGTGCACGACAAAATTTTAATCACATGACAAATCTTGGTGTGCTTGACAGGTTTTGCAAAGTTTTGGTCTTAAACTCTAGGCATTAACCGAGACTACAACCACCCCGAATTTCACACTCTCATTGCCTGTTTAACTTTCTTAATTGAACAATTAAGCACTAAGTTAATAGCAAATGCTCCCGCCCGTATAATAATTTAAGTACTTTATTAATGATTATAAATGGTCAATTTGGAGTTTAAAACAAGTTTATCAAGTGGTTTTAGCCCCTGTTTTGATCACTTTAAGCTGTATATGACTATTCTGCTTAGTTTTTAATGGTTTTGTAAAACCACTGCTTTCCCTAATGGTTTTGAAACCATCGTCTCACCATTTGCACAATTTCTACTATTTTTTTTATTGAAATAGTGAGAAGAAGTGGTACGTCGACATAAGGAGACAATAAAACATGAGTACGTGCTTGCGTAAACCAAAAGAGTTAGCCGGTGCCGGGTATATTAAGTATGGTCCCCATTCTAAACCGAAAAATATATATAGTGAATTTCTTTAAGAAATATGGATCCGAAAAAGTCTTTGATAAATTCTTATATAAAATGGTATCATCCTATTAATAATGATATTTACTTTTATAAATCGTATTAAACTATTTAACACAAACATTCTCGATCATTAATTTTTAACCACTAAAAAATCAATGGCCTAAATATGTCAAGTTTTTTGCGCTAAATCATTTTATGCTTCTTCTCTGATTCAAGCTTCCATTTGAACAGAAGTTGAACCAAAGAGATACGTCATGGCTTTTCAAGTTGAATCTCAAAGTTGAACAACCACTAGACTGTCTAAATGTCCTCCATTTAAGTACGAACTTCCGTGGAGAGGTAAAAGCTTGTAGGAAAATTTCATAATATTTCGGTTCTTTGCTGCTATAGTGCTTGGATTTTCCATGCTATGTAGAGAGGCAACATGTAAATTGAAAACTAGCTTTCATAGTGCTCGCTTCAAGCCTCCAACAAAACCTTCTGAAGCGGTGAACTGACCTAGAATTCTATTTTTTTTTTTACTTTTTTTCTACAGTATTTGATAAATTTTGCTTATATATCCTCATTTTTAATGGAAACAAGCAAAATAAAAAAGTACTACTTATTTTAACAGAATTTGATTAATTAAACGGATTTTGGTTCACCAAACAGAATGGGATGAAAAAACTTAACAGCATAGGGACTAAAATGCTTTACTTTGGGAGATGCCGAAATAATAAATAATATTTATAGGGACTTAAAATTAAAATTATTTATTTACAAAACGCCATTTTTGTAAAAATGTATGTAAATATTTGAAAAGTTCATATCTTTCTAAATACATATTGAAATTTTGTGAATTTCATTAGAAAACGCTTTGAATTATCTACAAAATGAAAATAAACAACAATATCAAAAAATTTATTTTTTAATATACTTATATTTTTTAAAAAAATTAAATATAATTTATAATTTGAAGGTAAGTTAAAAGAAACTACAATTTTATATGTTGCTTACGATGGTGTTCAAACTTCAAATCCTTTATTTCAGAAATATAAAAAAATAGTTTCGGATGATAAAGTATAATAGCGAAGCATTTAATAGGACAAAAATAGTATTGTATATTGTCGACGTGGAACACACGTGCTCACTACTTATTTTATTTTATTTTGACAAGAAGAACGAAATTTATTGATTATAATAAACTAGTATATACATATTCAGCTTGTAAAGTTGCTCAGAACTCCAATGGACAAACTGACCACCATACTCTGGCTAAGTTATTTTTTCTTACATGTTTGGCCATTTTATTAGCAACACCATTACAAACTCTATTACATGTACAAGGTCCAGTGAGGGTATTTACTGGACAATTTTACACACCTATTAATTATACAATCATCTTGCCAAACAGTTTGTTGATCAGGTGAGGAACAAACGCAGACCAAACAAATTGAGCTATCAAGGAGTGCAATAATAAATGAGTTGTCTTTTCCAAAGCTCGACGATAGAGTGGACAAAGTTGATCTTGCTTAGAGTGGAACCTAAAAATTCTTATTCGAACCGAAAAAATGTAATAGAGAAGCTTCAAAAAAAAAAAAATTATAGAAATCTTTAATTTCCAGAGTCGCAACCAAACTGTGGATGGAATTGATATTTGTGGTAGTTGATTAGACTGGGAAGCTGTAGTCAGGTAGCTATAAGCTGACTTTCTGGTTAGTAGTAGTACTGGTACAATCTCAATTACAAAATGTAATTGTTGTTGGCCCGAATGTACCCCGTCTTTTCATCCGATCCACCAAGAAACAGTTAGGACAAAAAGAGAGATAAACCAAAAGCGGATACCAGAAACAACTATTTTTAAGGCGGATCTATCAAACTTAAACAGTGTCTGGTTTTGATTACTAATATATTTATTAGTAGAGTATAAATACGAGAACATTAGGATCAACATTTCCATCCACAACAGGAAAGTTTAATCAAATCAAAACCAAAAGAAATCAAGATATTATCAACCAGAAAAAACAAATAAACAAATGGCAAACACAACTGGTCAGGTCATCAAATGCAAAGGTAAACTCTATTTTAGTCTGTCCACTCTGTTTTTCATGATTTGAGCTGATTTTTAGCAAAATGTAATTGCTATTTAATTACTTGATGATGAATGGAGTATGAATGGGGTGTAATTTTGGGTTGTGGTTTTGTAGCTGATGTTGCATGGGAAGCAGGGAAACCACTAGTGATCGAAGAAGTTGAAGTTGCACCACCGCAGGATATGGAAGTTCGTATCAAGATTCTATTCACTTCACTCTGTCACACTGATGTATACTTCTGGGAAGCCAAGGTACCATTTTTAACACAATAATTTACTTTGAATTTATTAGTTTTTACTGTAATTGATGCTGAAAGATTGATTCTTTTTGGAAAATTGCAGGGACAGACACCCGTATTTCCTCGAATTTTCGGTCATGAAGCAGGAGGGTATGTAAAATCTAAAAATTTATAATTTTTCTAGCACACATTGGGAGTTTATGGTTTGTAATTCTGATTGAGTTTGAATTATGGTATTGTGGGTGTTTTAGGATTGTTGAAAGTGTTGGTAAAGGTGTGACAGATATGCAACCAGTAGATCAAGTACTTCTGGTATTCACCGGAGAATGTAAGGAATGTCGACACTGTAAATCAGAAGAAAGAAATATGTGTGATCTGCTTAGAATCAACACTGACAGAGGTGTAATGCTCAATGATAGAAAATCAAGGTTTTCAATCAATGGCAAACCAATTTACAATTTTGTTGGTTGCTCTACTTTTAGCGAATACACAGTCTGTCATGTTGGATGTGTTGCTAAAATCAATCATGAAGCTCCTCTGGACAAAGTATGTATTCTTAGCTGTGGGGTCTCTACAGGTTAGGATTTGATTCCATGATTTATTTTTTTCTTTTTGCATCAGTGGTTTTGATTCCCCTAAATGGTGGTTATTGATTTTTTTTGGTGTATTTGTGTTTCTTAGGTCTTGGTGCTGCTCTGAATGTAGCCAAGCCTAAAAAAGGTTCGACCGTTGCTCTTTTCGGGTTGGGCGTTGTTGGCCTTGGTGTAAGCAATTTACTCATTTTTTGTGTGGTTATGTTGGAAATCATGTGTAATTGGTTTGACACGTATTCGTTATACGCTGCACCTAATAGAGTATATACTTGATTAGGCTTGTGAAGGGGCTAGAATATCTAGGGCTTCGAGGATTATTGGAGTAGATCTGAATGCTAGTAGATTCCATGAAGGTGAAACAAGCAAAGTTACTTAATCGATTTATCAATGTTATAAAGTTCTTGTCTTGCAATTCCTTTATTTTTTAGTGGCATATATGCATGAACTAAACTGCAATTTACCTTTATCAGCGAAGAAATTTGGGTGTACGGAGTTTGTGAATCCAAAGGACCATAGCAAACCAGTTCAAGAGGTTTGCTCACCGTAACTCATAGAACTTACAAACCAGCTTAGCCTTTTGTTTCGTTGCCATTAGTATATGATTGTTCTCGGTTTGATAAATAGGTGATTGCTGAGATGACTGATGGAGGGGTAGACCGCAGCATTGAGTGTACTGGCAGTATCCAAGCCATGATCTCTGCATTCGAATGCGTTCATGATGTATGCGCTTACTTGTTTCTCAAATTGTTTTTGTGCTAGATATTTTGGTATTTTTCATGTGTATGTTCTGAATGTTGTACATGTTGATGAAACATCAAGGTATGCTTATAGCACCTGTTGTTTTATGAATCACATGTTCATGAAATTGTTTAACTTAATACTTGTGTGGTGGACAGGGCTGGGGTGTTGCAGTACTTGTTGGTGTGCCAAACAAGGACGACGCCTTCAAAACTCACCCAATGAATCTATTGAATGAGAGAACTCTCAAAGGTACCTTCTTCGGAAACTACAAGCCACGATCAGATCTACCTTCAGTCGTGGAAATGTACATGAACAAGGTAAAACTAAGCTTAATTTTCGTCATCATCGATTCAATACAATTATTTCAGCCCCATTGTTACTCTATATAATCCTGACTTCTATTTGATTATAAATTCATTGTTCTGTAGGAACTTGAACTAGAGAAATTCATTACCCATGAAGTTCCCTTTGCTGACATTAACAAAGCTTTCGATCTCATGCTGAAAGGAGAAGGTCTCAGGTGCATTATCCGCATGTAGTGATCCACGATCACCCTTTTGATGGCTTGGCATGTCACTGGTTCTGTATTCTGAAAGTAGAATTTAATAAACATCTATGTTGTGATTTGAAGAGATGTTAAATTTTGCGCCTGGTCTGGGAAATAGTTTGGTTTTATTAATCAAGTTAGGTTGTTTATTGTTTGTTTAGAAAGTAAAGAATACCACTTGGTGAATTTTCTTTCTTGTTTTATAAGTCAAGAGAACTGATATTTGATGCTTCCATTAGACTTCTCTTTTTTTTTTTTTTGGTTAATTTGGTCCTTCATGGTTGCTGGAGTTGAATTTGTTCTGCTCCACAGAGAGCATTTATTCTCTCTCTTTGTTTTTGAATTCCTGATGGAATTTGTATCTATGTTTGGCTAGTGCCAGAACCCATATAGGATATATAACCAGCCTCAAAAGGAACAAAGTCTTAATCTAAGGGATGTTACATAAACTGGTTAGCGCAACCAAAAGTCATTCCCAACACACTAGTATTTTGTAAAAACTAGCACCAACTCAGCTGAATTTAACAACATGGTTCGATTTTTGGTCAATCCGTGTCTGAAAGCATTGAACAATTTCAAATTGCTGGCAGTACATGATACTATGAATCTTGAGAATCCCTTCAGTAACAATGAAGCTACAGTCCACCTACGGCATGGAGATCAAGATTTACTTGTACATGTTCGTCTGCAACGCTATATTGCAGAAAAGCTCACATCGATTCAGTACCACAGATTAGCAGGTGCAGGAAAATTGTTCCCCCACGCTGATGGTATGAACGCTATATTGCAGAAAAGCTCCCATAAAATGACAACTAAGTGTGCATTAAAGCTACTCAAGCCAGGTATCCAGTGACACCCTTTGGCCTCTTCCTCGAAATCAATTAACTCGAAGACCCTAAACTCTGTTCCTAAAGAAAAGCAGGCATATTTATAGTTCTAATCAATCTCAACAAGTAATAATTGGAAGTCAATGATGACAGATATATATTCCATTCCAAAATTTAAAGATGTGACTGACATTGTTATAGCATCTACCGTGATACTTCCTGAGAATCCAAATTGTAGGTTTTCTACCCCATTTACATAAAAACCTAGTCCATTTGTCCGTCCGTCCATGCTGGTGATAAAGCTGGTAGTGCTGTTAATTTACCCGCTCTACCAAACACAAAATGAAAAAGAAAAATACAAACATATCTTTCTGGGAGGGAGAATATGAGAACCTTCAAAATTTGCTTTCACCCCTGTAGATAGGCCCCAGATAATCACCTTCCAAGTTTCCCAAGACAAAATATTTACTCTCCCTCCACTCCATTGCAAGGACCTTGAAACGAACCTGCACATCCATCTCTATCTTGGAGCCCTTGTCATTCTGGAAAACTTGCTTCTCTCCAGGAAGTGACGGTAATCTCCCATCTTTCTAGCTGAAAGAAAAACATTTTCAATGGGACCACATCTTAGGCAAACCCCTAGTTTCTTGACTTTGTTCACCACGCCATACAGAATCTCTCCCTTGAATGGTTTGAAGGTGATACAGTTGAAAACAACAGGGAAGAGAACGTCGCCTGAATCCTGCCTGATCTTTCCATCCCCAATGCGTTCCAAGACAGTAGGAGCCAAAAAATACCCGTAGTCCTCGTTACTTTTGCGGTTTGAGAAGTCCTCCAACAATTGCAACATTATAGATCTTTGGAGAAGCAGCCGTTCACCATGCATCTGCTCGGCAGGCACCACTACGTTCAACGACAAAGAAAAAGCAAAAGCAGTTAGCTGCCCAAAAAAAAAGAGAAAAGGTGAAGCAGTTAGCTGCTTCACTAAAAAAAATTATATATAGATCTGTTCCATTGAAAAAGTCGATCGAGTCATGTCAGATTCATTGGAAAATATGGTGTAGGTTCCTGTGGTCCAAGAGGATTCTATGGAACAAATGGTGTCCACCTTGATAGTGAAGAGAAGATTGCAAAGTTTCTGGAACTTCGGATTCAATACTCTATACTTACGGCATATCTACAATATTCAATGTCATTTCAGCCTTCTGGAAGAAAACGAGACATAAAGATGTTCATTATTTGGGGAATTCAAAACGGGCATCATCTTTCAAGAAGCACTGTCGTGTAATTCTGATACAATATGCATTTTTCATAGATTCAATTTACTAAGACCACATGTGCCTCATATGCTTAAAGGAGCTCATATCTACGATTGTGTACATTTTCCCCAAAATCGTAGTCTCAGTTAATCAAGGAAGACGAAAACAGTTACATGATTCATGTTGGTGCAGTAAATATACTTATACACAAAGGGAATAAGTAACAAAATAGCTACTTTTTTGAAAACTGCCTGGGTCTTGTAGCTGCTGCAATGAAGGCATTAAGTATAACCCAGAAAGGCCATGTATTTGAGTGTCTAGATCAACTAACATACACCAAACAAATTCAGGTGTATGAAAAAACAGACTAATTGGTAACAATGGCATAACTTAGCAAGAAATTGTAGTCTGCAGAGCTTGTATATAATCCACTAAACCAAAAATCCAAACCGATGCTCGTTGTGACATCCAACCCTAAACTCTAATTCTTCTCATTTTACTCCTTTTCTGAGAATGGCTTACGTTTAACTAGGTTACTCACTTGAAAGATTAACTATTATGGTTTGAAGTTTTTACCAGAATCAGAAAAGGACATGATCTCTCAACGATTTCACACCCACCATACCCCCCTTGACATTTGAACATAGAATTTCAGACCTAAAGATAACCAGTTTTGTTGCATGATAGAAAACATAGTAACACATAGAAAGCATAAACCTTAAAATTCGGAAATGAAATTTAGAATTACACTAAAACCCTTAATTCAAATGAAATAATTCCTCCTCAGGAAAATACCAACCTGAAGAGAGAGAGCGCGAGACCTGGAAAAACCTAATAATTGAGGCAGCAGCAGCAGCAAGATGGGGAAGGTAGGAAACGCCTCGTCTCCTTTTCTATTCTTTACAGTTCACACTACACAGCAGTACACTACTGCAGCTTACCATTTCTTTGTTTGTATCGGTAAAGTTTGGCATACTAGTACATCTGGTGTTTCCATCTCGAGGCAGCCATGTCCAGAGGGAAACCAATAGGATTGTTGATATACGCTGCTAGCGAGCACCTATTTATCTCACTGTCCCAGCAAATGGAGCTAAACCCCAGGATCCTGGTGACTTTGTCACAACCTGCAACCTGCCTTTTGGCATAATGGCGGAATTTGGTTTCAAAAGGGCTAATCTAATCGGGGAGGGAAACATTCGTTAGCCCATCTATATGAAGAGCTTTGGAAAGGCTAGCTACTCATTCTTGTTAAAGAAAAAAGATGGCTATGTTTATTAACTACTGCATAGAAGGCTCTTACAAGGACATATCACACATATTACGACTAAATGAATCCATCGACATTCTTCTACAATAAGGCAATTTCCTTGTTAAAAATCCAGCTAAATTTTGCACAATGCTGACCATCCTTCTTCATTGATCTTGCTCTCTCATCAGCTCTCTCTTGCAATTTCCGAATTCTAGGTGCCAACCCACAAACAAAATCTTGCGCTTCTCTTCCGTCACTACTCAAACCCCCTTCAATTTTCTCTAATATCCATCTCCCGACTAGAAACTCCAGTATATCAGCATAGTCTTGTGCTGTATATACACCAAGTCTCTGTGCTACAGCTGCGAAATGTTCGAAAAGTTTAGGATCTTGGCCGTCGTACATCAAATGGGCTGGCATTGTAATCTTTTTTCTCATCATGTCAGCTATAGCTAACATTGCTCCATTTGGATCAAGTTCTAATAGCTTTTCGACGATTTTCGAGTATGCATTCTCATGTCGTTTTTCATCAGCTGCAATTGTACCACACAATCTTGCAAGTATTTGATCGCCTCCTTCTTTCGCCATACGTGCAGTGTTACCGTGTGATATGAATGTTGCACGTTCTTGAAATGATGTGTACACATATCCCAAATATGGATTGTTTTCCGTCCCCGGATCCTGCATTTCAAACAAATCCGGTTTGCAAATTGGAATGAATTTCCTAATTCAGAAATAGTAAATGCAATAAATCAATCGAAGCCAAGATATTTGGTACCAATTGACAAAAAAAAAAACTTAGTCAGTGTTTGCCGAAACTCACCATGCCGGCGCCAATGAGGTACTGTACAGTGCGTTCAATCTTATGCATATCTACTCGGCCTGACAAATACAAATACGTTTTAAGCAAATCACCATGTCGATTTTCTTCGGCAGTCCAAGCACGAGTCCACACAGCCCATGGTCCTGCACTTGCACCAGTCTCATCTTTAACCCCATCAAGCGTGTTTATCATCGTCTGATACGTCGGCAGTGCATCTTCCGTAATCATATCCCCGACTAACACCACAAAGTAATCATCAGGCAATTCAGACGTCCGCGCACGTAATGCCCGCACTTCGTCGAAAAATGCATCGGTACGGTCCGTCGGGTCAGGTAAGAAATCAGATGGTTGCCAACACTGCTCTACCGGCTTCAGAAATGGTAAGATTGATGTTTTTGCCCATCCTTCTAGTGATTTGAACACTTCTACTTTTTCAGGTGGCATAGAATGAGTAACCGGGGGTGGCCGGACTGGTGCTGAAACTGCCACGGCAGAGATTGCATTTTGCCGGAATTTGATTTTTTGTGTTGGATTCCGGCCTTGCATTGGCAACGAGGCTATGTTTTGTGAGAGGGGAGTGATGAGTGAGGATTGCATGATTAAAGGCTCCTAATACTTCTCAAAAGCTGCTTAACTAGAGTGGTAATGGAGATAAATCGAAAGGATTTGGGTTAATCTTATACCGTGGTAGATTTCTAAAATGACTGAATTAACCTTAACTTTTTGGTAGGAAATGGTGCTCAGGTGAGTGCATTTGAAGGAATCGGGAGCAAGTAAGAAACCATGGGTGCAGTGGTTTTGGGTGTAGGGGATAGAGAACCAAGTATTTAGGAAGCGGGAAGTTTCAATTACTATGGGTTTTTGGCTACCAGCCAGAGAATAAAGGGAATGGTTTGGAATTTTCTATTGAGTAGTGTACTTTGATAGTATCGAATCTTCGTTTGTGTACAATGTGTTGGGTTTTTTTTGTTTTTAAAACAGTGTCAGTGCGACACTGAGTGTTGACATTGTGGCTCATGAGAAAATAATAAAAAACCAATGTAATAGATTGGTATTTTGTTGATCAGATATCAGTCGTTATGAATGTTCACAACCAACAATTTGTATCATAGAAATATAATTTTTTTTATTTTCTTTAATTAAAATCCACCGAAATAATTGATATGTAGTGATGTTGTATGCTATATCTAACTCCTATAACATGAACAAAGTATGTTATATATTCATATGCACCGATGATTAGAATTAGTGCATTTTTTACCAGAAACAATAACACCCTTCTTTTTTTTTATGTTCATGGAGAATGAACAACAAGAGCTTTCGTAAGAAGAGATATATTCTTCTTCTTTGTAGACGGAGAATCAAAAGCAACAATTTGCTTCTTCTTCTTCGATGTTGTTGGAGAATCAACAACATCAGTGTTCTTCTTCTTTTTTGATTTTGGTGGTAGAGAATCTACAGGAGAAAAGTTTTCTTCTTCTTCGATGGTGGAGATTGAGGAGTATCTTGTTCTTCAATTACTATTTCTTTTATTATTCTATTGATTTTCCTTTTGGTACCCATTTTAGGTTACTGATGCTAGATTTCTCTCAGTGGCTGAAGACGGCGAGAACCCTCACAATGCTAAACCTTAGTGAGTGCAGTAAAGTTGCTAAGTAGCTTAGGTTCAGTTGCAGTAAACTGTAGAATGCTCAAAGAAATCTATGTTTCAAAGTATGATATTACATGTTTCGATTTTGTTGTTTGCGCTAGGTTTTTCGATTTGGTTTCAGGTGGTTTCCAATATCTTTCCCTAGATTTTCAGGTTTAAACGAATTAAAGAAGATAGCTGAACTAAAAATTCGTTTATAACAAACTGAGAAGAAGAGAAGTGGAGGAGGTGGAGTACATGGATGGTCCACACGTGATGGACATTTAAGTAATTTTAACTTTTGAAAAAGATTTTGGACCTATAGATAATTGGGTTCTCCCGGTAGACTATAGGATAATTAGGTCCGGGTTTTCTGGAACAACCAGCGAATCCCCTTAAATTTAAACCATAGGCCGAACCATAGTATCAACGATTCTGATTAACTGAACCGTAGGCCGAACTGACATCAACGGTCGATTTAAAAAACCCATCATTTCAACCGGTTTTTAGCCGGTCTGATCGGTTCGGCCGATTCATGTGCACCCTTATATATAATGGATATACCATGCCTCTAGATTTGAACAATTTTTTTTGGGACCAACCCAATTTCGAAGGGACCATCAAATGATTAGTCCATTCATTGTCTAATGGTTAGGGGTGTCCTAGTATAATTAAATGACTAAATTACGATATCATCCTTATAAAAAAATTTATTTTTATTTATTTTTAATTTGTAATGGATAAACCTTGACTTTAAGTTTAACCTTGTAAATCTAAATGGATCTGCCCTTGCTGGACGATTTTGTATCATGACTAGAAATTTGTATTTATGCCAATATGTTGAGGTATTTTTGCTTGGTTATAGCTAGTCAAGCGATAAAGAGCTCAAAAAAAGTACCACTATAATAGTTGGCTATGGCTTGACTTGTTGAGAAAAATACTTAATATCCATCAATATAATTGTTGGATCCACATTAATAAAGTAGAAACGTAAAAAAAAAATAGTGGGATCTAAACTTTTTGTTTTTATCGAATACTTGGTATCCGTCTTTATGACTTATGAATTAAAAAATTTGCTTTATGACCAAATAATAGAACAGTGATCCAAAATATACTCATGTCACGTGATCTAAAATTTGGTATGTGACTAAAAATTTATCCTATGAGCTGAGAGTTGTCTTGGACCCGAAATTTATTAAAATTTGTCCTTGTATCATAAATTCGGCCCAGGGTAGAGGCTTTGATCAAGCCAAGTAATTAGTAAAATAACATAATTTTGGGCTTGTGGATTTGGGGAGAGATCCGAGCTTAATCCCAGATTCATTAGTTCTTGCGTAGATCCGTTCCTGCCACAGTGTTTTCAGCAAAAACAAGAAGAGGAATTTTTCTAAAAAAATATACTCAAATTTAAAATCAACAATACATATAAAAAGAAACAAATAAAATTTTTCTTTCTTAATCCAAACCAATAAACAATTTGAGACCGACTCCACATCCAAACACAAGACTGATGCTAGAAAGTCTCAAACGATTGCATCACCCACATACACGACAAAGGATTGCGATGATCAACGGGAATAACCACCCCACCACTGGCAACTGTGTTACCACCAGTGTGTGACCTACCGACGGCCCCTGGCACCTTCTCTTCCTCGATGTCTTCGGTTTCTCCGGCAACCATCATTCTCTTCTTCTTAAAGAAACATAAAAGTCCCGCCAATACAAGAAATGCTAGAAAAAACCCACCTACACTGATTGATACAGCGATTGCAGTAGTATGCTTATTCGTAGAAGATGACGGGGGTGTGAAAATGATAGGTGGAGGTGCTGAAAAGCTGGGCGTTGGCGGTGTAATTGTGTAAACAGGTGGTATTGCTTCGTGTACTTCAGGTGGAGGTGCTGAATAGATAGGTGGTGTACTGTACCAAGGATGCGGCATAGTTGGCACTGGCGGTGTCACAACAGGCCACGATGGCAATGGTAATGGAGGTGCTACATATGGTTTTGGTAGTGGTGGTATTGCATATGGTGGATAAACAGACATACTTGATGGTGGCGGTGGTGGTGGAAGGGAATTTGAGTAACTGTCCGCCAATATTCTAAACCTAGACATATCAAATTGAATTTCAGGCAATTAAAGAATTGAATGCGAAGTTATGAAATTGATGCTGCAAATCTTTGTGTATTTTATACTGGGAAATGGCTGTCCCAACAGAATGTCTTATTATCACTTGGTTAGATGAAATAGGTGAGCAACAAAATCTTTTTCTGAAAACTACCACTTGCAGCAACTATTTTATATTATGCGATATGCTAAAGAAGGCCAATCTAGTACTGACTAGGTATTGATATGCTCAGCAATTTAGTGCTTTTAAGTTTGGAGAGTATTTTGGTGGTCAAATACTAAAACTGTGATAATTTAATTGTTGGTCTCAGTGATATAATTCAGCTCAACACTTCAACTACCAAGAGCTACTTTGGGCTAGATTTGTGAGTTTGTGCTTGTAGATTTTAAAATATAACTACTCATCTTCCTTCTAATTACTTAATTTTAATATAAATATGCATTAGCTGCAGGAGTATAAAAAAAGAAAAGGTTACTGTCGTTTTTTTTTTTAGCCTATCTCTTTTTAGGGTACGGACATAATACTTTTATTTAAATTTGATTTTCATTTCTGAAGGTGAAGGAGTATATGAAATCTAGTCATGACTTAACCAGAGACTAAAAGTATCCAAAGGTTGAAAATGTTGGAAGCTTATAAAGTTGTATTTATCATTGTAAAATGAAGTGGTTTTATACAGGAAAGATGGAGCAACTGACTCCTAGTCATATGCCTAAGTTACAGATATAGTTCCTATGAATAAGGTTTGTTACTGACTTTGGCTCTGTCTTGTGCAGGTAATCTGAGGTGCGGTTATGCTGTGGCAGTTCAGGTAGAAGTACATGTACCTGCTTACATGCCCCCTCAAGATGGACTACGAGAGATTAGTCCAATCTTGGTTTTGAGGTCTCTGAATTTTGAGCTGGAAAGAGGCTTCGTTAGTGCATCAGCTAGCTGATCTATAGATGATACATGAGCGACTCGCAGCATACCATTCTGTACTTGATCTCTGATGAAATGGAAATCAATTGCTATATGTTTCATCCGAGAATGAAACACCGGGTTGGAGAAAAGTTGAGTCGCGCCTACATTGTCACAATAAATGACCGGACAGCTTGGTAAGTGTGTACCCAGATCAGTGAGTAGGTTGGTCAGCCAGTTTTATCTCTGCTGCCGCATTGGCCACTGCTCTATATTCTGCTTCTGTGGACGATCTTGCTACTGATGGTTGCTTCTTTGAGCTCCAGGATATTGGATTGCGGCCTAGATACACAATATAGGCACTGGTAGAGGAGAAGTCATCTTTGTTACCCCCCCAGTCAGCATCAGAGAATGCACGTAACTCGTTCTTGTAGTGAAGGTGATCTGAGAAAGCATGTAAATGTAAAGGAGAGTCTCTGTATAGTTGAATACCTTCATTGATT
>JAJJMC010018132.1:216726-252890 GCA_023531435.1 Papaver californicum | reverse complement strand
GGTGGTGATGGTGGTGGTGGTGAAGAATATGGGTATCCAGTCAACTTCCTATCTCTAGTCATATTTAATGTAAGAAAATTCTTCCAAAATATGAACCAAGAGAGGAAAATTGAGAAAGAAAGAGATTATTGGTTGATTTGTGAAGAAGAATGAAGGTGTTAAGTGAGTATTTGTAGTAGTTAAGTAGAGAAATCAGTAAGAAGGAGAGAACTTAAAAACTATGATAACATGAATCCATCCATAATTTATTTAATGGAAACTTGCAAACATAGAAATCAAGATTAGCTTTCGGTGAGTTAAATTTTTGTAGGACCTATAAACAGACTTGACCAATCAAATGTGTAGTCTTCTTCGAAGGAGTTGGTATAAATCCCACATGTTGATGATGGCTGTGGCTGATTGAAAACTCGAAAAAGCGGGATAGACTTCCTCTTTTGTAATTATGCATCATTTCTTTAGTGTTTTTTACATGGGCAGACAGTATCTACTATGAATGAGTCTTGATTCAATTGTAGCTGGTCATTCTTTGGATCCAATGATTTCAATCTAGCATGTGCTTCTCAAGTTAATTGTTAAACCTGCTTAACACTGTTGCATTCGAAGACTTTGACATTGCAGTAATTCCGGAGTGACCGTGCCAATACTAAATAATTAATGATTTTTACAGTAAGTGTTACCTTTTGACATTGCAGTAATTGTTAGCTGGTCATTACTTTCGAACCTGATGAAGTGATACAGTAAGTGTTACCTTTTAATGGATGATCATCATCGAGGGGTCTCTCTGGTCTGGCTGTTGTGCATATTCTTTTGGAATATAATTTTAAACATCATTTCCGTTTGGTTTTAGTCTTAGGATTTGATTCCACTTTTATTGACATTTATATAAGATGGCATTTGGACTTTAGCCATCTTTTTTTTATTCTTCAAAAAGACTTTAGCCTTTTGGTGTCTGTCATATTGAAATCAACCTCGAAAAGACTGGCTGGGGCTGGCTGTTGCACATTCATTGGAGTAAGTATAGTTATAGATAAACATGTTGGCTTTCTATTCTCTTAGAGAGCCTGGAGATGACTTTGTTTTATCACCACCACACCACTCTCAAAATTCTTGGTCATTTCCTTTTCCTCCTAACTTTTCTTATTACAAAGGAAGATGCAGATGCCCCCTTTTCTTGTGGTCCATGGAGGGAGCTTCTAATTCTATGATTTGCGGGAGTTATGGATTTATCCTGTTTTATGGGTTCATTTCATTATCAGCAGTACTTGATTAAATTTGATTGTAAAAGAGTAACATCAATCTGGTAGTCTATTGCTTGCCCTCCTGTATAATTTTTATAACAAGTATAAAAAAATATTAGGTGATCATACTTAGCATATAAAAACTCATCCTATATTCTTGTTTATAAATAAAAAATTATTTAAAATAAAAATGAGATAAAAAACTCATTTTCATTTATAATGTTTAAATTTAATTTTTATTTAAAATAGCAGTCCTATCCTTTATTTCTTTTTCATTGGTTTTTCTTCTTCTTCTCTCCTATTTTCTTTCTTCTTTCTTCCGTCTCCTCCTTCCCACCACCATCATCACCGATAACAGTAGCTCCGCCGCTATCAGACTAGTGATAAATGACAGACCGGCAACAACAACACCTCTGTCTCCTCCACCAACACCTCCTTCTTTTTTTTATTTTACTTTTATGTTCACCAACAATACCTCTGCCACCCATATCCGCCACTAACATCACCTCCGTCTCCTCCACCAACAATATCTCCTCCTCCTCTTTCTATCCTCTACAAACATCACTAACACCTCCAAATCATCATCGTCGTAAATCATCACCAAAAAATAATGATACATTATCATTGTCGAAATTAGGGTTTTGTGCTGGTGAAATGTCAGAAAAATGATGAAACCAAATTTGGTTTCATCAAATTTTACAAAAACTAAACAACGTTGAAACCAATTTTTGTGTTGGTGAAAACAGTAAGTTTTGTTGAAACTAAATTTGGTTTCATTATCTTTTATCATGAAACTAAAGTTTAATGGTTAAACAATACGTTTATGTTGAAATCACATTTGGTTTTAACTAATTTTTTCCTCGTTTATTTAATTTGGTGTATTTGGTTCTTCGTTGAAGTTGTGTTGGTGAAATGCCAATTTTATGTTGAAACCAAATTTGGTTTCACCTGCCTAATTTTTATCAATGAAATCAATGTTGCTGGTGATGTTGTTGGTTGGTGAATATGGTGAGTGGTGCTGGGTATTGGTGGTGGCGATGATGTTGGTGGTGGTGGTCGTTGGTAGTGGTGGTGGTTGTGGTTGATGGAGGTGCTGGTTGAAGGTGCTCGTTGGTGGTGAATGGTATTGATTTTGGTTGCTACCGGTGGTGGTTGGTGGTGCTCGTTGGTGATGGTGGTTGATGGTGCTGCTAGTTAATGGTTGGTGGTTGTGTTGTTGCTGGTGGTGCTGGTGTTGGATGGTGGTGCTGCTAGTTGGTGGCAGGGCTGCTGCTGGCGGTAGTGGCACTGGCTGGTGGTGATGTTGCTAGTTGGTGGTGGTGGCACTGGATGGTGGTGGTTGGTGGTGTTATTGATGTTGACTTGGTGCTGGTATGTTGATGGTGAGAAGAAAATATAGATTGTGGATGGGGTTGTTTATTATTTCTGTTGGGCTAAATTAACTTAAAGGGTAATTGTATTGATGATGTGAAGAAAATACAGATTGGAAATGAGGTTTCTTATTATTTTTATTGGACTAAATTAATCTAAAGGGTGTTTAAAAAAATTTATTTAAATAAAATTTTTATTTATTTTTATTTTGGTTCAAGTTTTGTTACTTAAAGGTATAAGGTAGTGGATTTAACCCACGGACTATAATTTAATTACTTTACAATGTTTTTGTTTAATATTTTTGGAGGACTAATACTATCAAGTCACGAGTAGCAGCTATGTGCGACATAAAATAAGGCACATAGAGGCTGCTATGCACTGCACATCATATATTGTCTAAGGTAAATGTGTCACCCCCTTTGTTTTACTTTACCTACCATCTATGGCTATGGCGCTGTAAATTTTTAATTTTATCTTATCGGTATATTCTTTAGTTTACGGCCTCTCTAGTCTCTCCGGTCTCTACTTTAATCAATAAAGGTTGTTAAATCGATATATGCTAAATTTATTCTAAAAAAAATTATTCTGCAACTTAGATTTATTGTATTCCTATTCTTTTCTGGTAGCACTTTAAAGAATTGTTTTATTTTACTTTTTCTTTTTTCTTTTGAATCAAATTTTTAATTGTGCATCACGCTGTACCAATTTTCCTTCATAAAATTTAGTAAAATCTAAGTTAGCTGACTCGTGAATTTTGAAAATAGGAATATAATAAGTTCCCTTCCGGGGCGGAGCTAGATTTATAAAATAGGAGTTGCAAAAAATTCTTATCCATATTAGGGATATAAAATGGGCTTGAGAAACAATTCTAAGAAAAAAAATTTATAATTGGGCTTAAAATCAGCTGGGCTGGATGTGCAACTATATACCCATATTATATTATTAGTTGGCTTCGCCACTAATTTCCTTTGGCGATAGTGTTCTTTTAGTTTTGGAGTCATGTGATTCTTGAACTATGGAAACAAGAGATGATTTGACCAGAGACTAAAGAGTGTAGGCCGGCGAGTCAAAAAAGAGCAAAATAAAAACAAAAACGCTAATAAATTGTTTGGATAACAAAACCATAATTCAAAAATAAAAATAATTTGTTTTAGAGGAAGTTAACCTTTTTTTTTGTTTTTAGAAATTATTTAGAAATTGTATACCAAACTAACTTGTAACATTTTTACTTCTACATGTCGAAAAATAAGTTCTTAAGTGGTATCAATAAATGAAGTGGAAACCAATAAAAAATATCCAAATGCAAACCAATGCATCTAGTGGTTGATGAGATTCGCAAAGGGCCTACCCCTCTAAATCTAATGCCAGGGGATACTGATATGCATTTGGGTACCCTCTATTGGTACCTATTTCATCCTGCAACAACGTGCATCATTTCAACAACAGTTCCGATAAAGAACAAAAAAAAAAAAAAAAATTAAAATCAAATGCCACATAAAAAAAAGCAGATAGATGTATTCGTGTTCAGTTTTGCAAGATTTTATAAAGAACTTTGAGAAGGAGCAATTTCTTGTAATTTTTTCAGTATACTCTGCTAAGAGCGTCCATAGTGGGACGACTATAACACGTACTAAAGATCAAATTCACTCTTTAGTCCGGAAATAAGAGGCACAACGACAAGATCAAATTCATTCTTTAGTCCAGAATATGCACGG
Organism: Papaver californicum; assembly: GCA_023531435.1. Lineage (NCBI taxonomy): Eukaryota > Viridiplantae > Streptophyta > Magnoliopsida > Ranunculales > Papaveraceae > Papaver > Papaver californicum. The sequence goes on along the minus strand of JAJJMC010018132.1, from coordinate 248,566 downwards.
TAGCAGAGGGAATTTGGTCTTTAATCTGGACTAAACTTAGTTTAGTCGGGCGGTTTCGTAGTCGTCCGTATGTTGGTAAGCGGGTGTGTAAGTGAACCGCTTGGCATCAAGCGTCATTCTAGCATAACGCTTAGAAACACGGGCAGTGACCTAGGAATACGCCTGATCAAGCGCTAACCTAGGACTACGCCTGATGGAACGAGCTTCTAGGATCACGCCCACTAACAGACGGATAACCAAATCCCCATACCATTGGAGCCTAACGCTAGAATACCGCTTGGTCCAAGCGTAATGCTAAGGCTCCACCCAACATGGAGCGGCATCCTAAACATCCGCTACATGCCATGAGTTACTAATTAAACATTTCAAACTAATTAAATTAAACGAATTAAACTTTAATCAAACGAATTAAATTAATGATAGACTAATTAAACTTTAATCTAAACGTAACAGTTAGTATTATAGCTAACATATTAGTCAAGTGGGATTGTGTACATGTACTAAAGTTTACTAATGTTTAACTAGACTAATTAAACTTATTAAGACGCCAATTTAATCAAGCGGGATGCTAGGAGTCCGCTTGGATTTTTAGGCGGGATTATAAGGCAACGCTCGTGTTTTACCGCACATGTACACAATCTATCAGGCGTAATGCTGGTACACCGCTCCATCAGGTATAGTGCTTACACACCGCCCGTCTCTTGGGCGTGGTCCTAGGAGACCGTCCACTACCAGGGGTTATCTACCGTTTCCGCCCCACATTGAACGTTTAACTAGGAGACCGCCTCGCGCAAGCGTTATGCTAGGATCACGCCCGTCTCAACAAGCGCTAGAACACCACCCAACACCAGATGTTATTTTAGAGCACCGCTCGACTATCTACCGTTGTTCTTGGGACGGACCAAAGACTAAAAAATTTAATCTTTAGTCTTTGGATATGCTCGTCCCACTGTGGACGCCCTAAGGGCTCTCATCTCAGCAGAAGTCAGACAAGATAGTACCACTCTCGGCTTGTTGATACGCAGAGATTAGAATGGCCATCTGACATCTATTTTAGATTCAGAGAGTTGGTTTTTGTCCTCTTTTCTTCTTTAGGCTTGTTTTTTGATGGGCTTTAGTTGTTATGTTTTTTCTTTTGGTTAGTTTTTGGTCTGGCCCATTTTGGATCTCTTTGCTTCTATCCAAACTTTCTTTTTGAACAATTTTTTTTGGGACACTTCCTTTTTTGAGATGACGTTCCTCAAATTGGAATAAAAATGAAGTAAAATCCGGAATCCTTATCCATATATTTTGGTTAATGTTCAAAATGTTCTTTATATTTTATTTTTCTTTTTTTTTTTTTTCTTTTTTTTTTTGAGTTTAGTTTGGTTTGATTTGGTTTTTTATTTTCTAGCCGAACCTCAATATGTTTTTCATATGAGACGAATAAATTAAGGTCTGGCTAAAAAAAACCCAGTCAAACCTTAAATCATATTGAAGTTCATCTAACAAAAAAAACAAGAAAAAACCCAACTGAACCTATATTCAGCTAGAAAAAAAAACGAATCTGGGTTCGATTAGGGAAAAGAAGTCGACTTAGACGAACGATTGAAGTGCAGCTAGAAAATATTAAAATATAAACTATCGAACTTTAAAAAAATAATAATAAAAAAAAATTTAATAAATAAATAAAATCTTTATGAGGATAATAACTTAATTTAAATAAGTAAAAGATAACTTAGTCATTTACTAACACTAGGACGTCCCTTATCACTAGATAATGGATGGACTAATCACTTGATAATTTCCTTAAAATTGGGCTGGTTCTAAAAACACATTCTTCCTCTTCTAAATAGAATTGGGTTAAAAATAAACAAACAAATAAATAAAATGTTGACAAACGGATACCGGAGAAGAGAGAAATAGAAAGTAGGGGGTGCTGAGATGAATATTTAAAGGAAGGGAAGAAAGAGTGGGGATGCCAGGATAATGCTTTGAAGCCCATTGGCATCGATGGATCTCATGTCAATCCTTCTCTTAATGCAGTCTGCAGCTCTCTGATAAAGAACAACAATAAATCGGTCTGCATTTCTGTATACCAAACCAAAAGAATACTAGAGAATCTCTAATAGTAGGTGTAAATTTAAGTTTTTTTATGGCTTAAGATCCTCATTTCAAAAATTAGAGTGTAACTCGCGACGTGACAGTACAGGTTTTGATAAGTCGTTGAACAGAGAGATCCGTAAGTTTTTCCTTCTTGACTTCTTAATTCTTGCACACCCATATTTTTCTAATTTTCTTACATCTCTCGTTGCATATTACAACATTCGGAATATAAAATTTGAATGAAATGGTGTGTCCACTGCTGTTACATCCTTTCTGAACAACAAATATGAACAACAAATATGGTAAACTGCAGTAAGGAAGAAAGTAAGACACCGACTTTGAAAACTTGTTTTACAAATCCACGGTTGGATTTTAATCACAAGTGATTTTTACTTGCTAATTTACACCTATAATCCCCGTCCCATTTCTATCTGATTCAACATTATAGAGACGAGGCACCAGAGCCTATCCTGCGACAAGAAAAACGTTATGCGAATTTAATTTTATGGCCTTTTATAAAGTCAATTTTTTTCTTAACTCTCGGTATTTTATAACGATAAACAATCATTTTTTTTGTCGTTCACTAACGTAGTCATGAGTCACGATGATATTTACGCATGAGAGTTCAATAATTGCTTAAATTAAGTTAGAATTATGATATGATATATACGTAAGATGATTCTATTTTTATATTCAAAATGAAAATGCCAAATTGATAGAAAAAAAATCATAGGGTCAATATCGTGCGAGAGTAGTCCCATTTTTACCTATTACCTGTCCCAATGATAGAGGGTAGTCTAGACCACCGTTGGATCTTTCCACGTGGCTCGTCAACAATTACTTCCCACTTCAATGTCTCGATCAAAAAATCAGCGCAAATGCTAATCCAGTTGATGGGGGTTTTCTCATTCGATGTTCTTATCGATCGTGCAACTAATCTTCTTAGCAGAATTTAGAGACCAGCTTCCCCCGGTAATCATCATTCGCCCCCCTATAATGGAGCTTTCTAGTCCGTTAAGTACTGAAGAATTGTACCAGTTATAATCTTCTTCCATGGTGGTAGTTTTGCACATACATCTGCCAATACTTGTATATACGATTCTCTTTGTAGACGTCTAGTTCGACCATGCAACTCTGTTGTAGTAGTGTCTGTGAATTATCGCAGATCACCTGAGAATCGATACCCATGTGCATATGATGATTCACCATCAAGATATTTTTTTTCAGTGTTTTGGATTTGGATGGTCATTATTCATACTTGATATTAGCCAAAAAAAAAAAAAAAAACGCAGCTGACAGTCTACGGGTCCCCCGACTGAAACCCTTAGGGCATCCACAGTCACACGACTAGATCAAATGATCAAAGATCAAAAAATTTGATCTTTATTCTGGGATAACGCTTAAGCCTAAGTGAAATGTTAGCGCATCGCTTGAGAAGATGGACGGAAAATTGAAGCTTCGCTTGGTACAAACGAGATGCTAGTGTACCGCCTACACAAAACGAAACCAAACGAAATCCCAGATATTCGCCCAAACAATAAACGAAATGCCAGCATTTCGCCTGGCCAAAAGAAATGCCAAGACTTCTCGTGAGCGAAACGTTGGGGTGGCGCTTGGGTGTAAGCGGAAATCTGGCTTCTCGTCTCAGCAGGCGAAGCCTTAGCAAACCGCTTGAACTGGCGAAATTCTAGCTTCACGCCCGTGTTTTTAAACGAAATCCTGGTACACCGTTTGGACACAAACGAACTTCTAGTGTCTCGCTTGATCATAGATTTTAGTCGACGACGAGCGATTACTTTTAATCCTCTACAGTGGATTTCCTCGATTATAAATCATTTATAATCGCACGGCTGTGGCTGATAAATCACGACTAAAGATTAAATTTAATCTTTGATCCTTGTTTTGATCGCGTGATTGCAGTTGCTCTTACGGTGTGTTTGGATAGTATGAAGGATATTTTATTCCTAGGAATCATATTCCCTAGAAAAGAAGAATCTTAAACCCAACATCTCTATGGATTTTGTATTCCCTTATTTTTTGGGAATCTTATTCCTAACCATTTTCTATTCTTATTTACCAAATATGGAAATAGAATTATATTCTTAGGAAAATGATTTCCTCCACCCAACCACACAGTTAAAGTGACCACCATACACATCTGCTGGGCCATTTCTTATCAAAATGGACTCGGGTCCTAAGCCCTCCAAGCCCTCCAAATAGACCATCACACAATCCATATCTAACCTAGCTTCCTAACAATCGTATGTTCATATTTTTTTGGAAACAGAATTACATACAAGTTGGAATCATAAAACACTTGGAATACCTAGCAAAAGTAAACTCTTTTTGTTGATCTATATCTATATAATAAGATCATCAAATCCTTAGTTTATTATTGGAAACCTATAAGAGAAGAAAAAAACACAGCAGCTGAATTGAATACTGCTACCGACGGATCAAAACGAGAACACATAATAACCCCTGGTGTGAATAATGGTCATGCAACCATATTTTATTTTAATTTAGATTAATAGAGATGCGGATATGAATACAGGTGCAGAATTCTAATTCTTGGTGCAATTTCTTCTTCTCGTCATTGCGGTGGTGGTGGAGGCGGTGGTCGAAATTTCTTGTCCAGTATTTTGGAATTTTAATGGTGCTTCTTACTTCCTAATTTACATCTATATTCCCCATCCGATTTCTACCTGATGCGACATTGTAAATAGGAGGCACTATGAAAAGACTCAGTTTTAGTAGACTCCACCAGAATACCCATCACACAAAACCTATTTTCTTCGTACAACTGTCCACATTCTAAGGAGACGATTAATGGGTTATGAGGCGCCCCAATTTTAATGTAACAAGTGGACGTGCCGGAGTGGTTATCGGGCATGACTAGAAATCATGTGGGCTCTGCCCGCGCAGGTTCGAATCCTGCCGTTCACGGTTTCCTGTAATCTTTTGTGAACCTCTTTTCTTTCATTGTGTCCTTATTATAATTCTTATTTTACTAACACTGGAGATGGGTCATGGGTGATTGGTTTTGTGGTATGACATGGAGTTCCCATTGCAGGAATTGTGGTGCTCGCTGCAGCAGCATTCTTCGGTTACATGCTAGCATTGCTTCAACGCCGATCTGTGGTTACACTGTTCTATGCCCAAAGAGTAGGTTCTCTGTTTTTTCCATTTGGGAATCTTACATCCAAATGTGCAACAAAACACGTGATAGAGAGAAGTCACACAAACAAACTCATACTGCTTTCATTTTCTTTTCTAGAACCTGGCGAGTTATAGAAAAGCGAACTACCCCGTCAGTCACTATGATAGATCACTGAGACCATCAGTAAGGCTACCATTGATTCCAAATTAATACGAAGAGAACCAAGAAGAAGGCTTCTTTGGTTCAGTGTGGAGGCTTGTCTTTGTCACAGGAGCAGTGATCACAGCAATTCTTGGAGGTGTGTTTAGTAAAATTGGTTTTGAAAGCTTTTTGCATCGGTTTGTGAGACTATCTGGTCAGTTCATGCAATCCCATGAAAATACGTGAAATTGCGTAAGGCCTCAAATAAAAGGTCTTTGCTACGTGCAGCTAATAGCCGGATGCTCAGGGAATATGGATGGGGGAGGCCAAAGAACATACAGTGAACATTTTTACGTAGCCGGCACTATAAACATGGTGATACCTCTCAACTGTTTTTCTTGCTCCTTGTGCAATTACAGCATACACTCGACCAGATTGCAGTAAGGAATTTCCTTTGGGTAAAGAAAAAATGAGGGAGAAGATATAATGCGAGCATGATGAGAAAATATAATTATCACTAGAAACACTAACAAAAAATTTAAGTTACTTCTAGCTAGTTTTTGTTTTCTTCTAGATAACAATTTGCTTTATTGCTTTTCGACAGTTTTTTTTCATAAGTTATGATTATAGCATTACGGCTGCGTGCATAACTCACACATCTCATCTATCATCACTTCTGCTTTAGCACTGCTTAGTTGCAGGGTGATCCATTTTGGCTCCAAGAGTTCTGTTGTTGTGGTTTAGAAGAGGAAGCTGACATCATCTTCATTCGCGAACTTGCCTTTTCAGCCTTCAAATTAAATGAAAAACAAAGCAAATTAAGATCCAGATAAGAGCGATAAACAACTATACGTAGCTAGCGAGTAATTACCTGCACAGCCCAATCACATCCAATGCTGATTATGATCAAAATCAAGGTTTGGATGGCAGTACCACCTATCATCCCACTCCATATACCCTGTAATAAGTTGCATTTAGCTTTGATTACTAACATTCAGCGGTGAAATTGGCCAGGTAATAAATTAACTATATTTTGGAATACATACTCGAACACCTAGATGGAAACCCCATCCAAGGACAGCTCCAAGTGGAAGCCCGACGATATAGTAGCAGCCGAGATTTATGTAAGCTACTGAGGCTTGCCACCCTGCTCCAATGGCGACCCCTGATCAATTGAACTTATATTAGCTAATATACTTGATGGTCCACGGAAAGAAAGAAAATCGCTATACGAGATGGGAGATGGGACATATTTGCAAGTACCAGAGAGGACTGGCTGAATACTGTTGAGGAGAATGGTGATGGCCAATAGGGATGCAAGCTTATCAACTGCTTGGAGAATGGCATAGCTTGAGGTGAAAAAGATCGCTAGCTTTTCATGAAAAATCATTATCAGGGTACTAATGCAAAGCCCTATTATCAAAGACGTCGTCACCGAAACTATTGAAGCAAATTTAGCAGCTTTTCCATTCCCTGCTCCAAGCTCATTTGAAACTCTTACTCTGAACACAAATTTAGATGCATTAGGGACAGTGCGAATTTTTTGAGAAGAAAATGCTTCAGAACAAATGCATTTATGTCAGACTCAAAGCTAGTCAATTACCCGGTTGCAGTGAAGAAAGCAAGAGGAATCATCATTTCCAATCCATTTATGACCAAACTGCATATCATCATCAAACAAAGATTAGAAACCTAATGAGATTTGCCCAAAACAGAACACTAAGTTCAAAATGCATACCACACTGAAAGAGCTGAGACGGCAATTGTAGCGTTGTTCAAGTTGCCGGTCATTAAAACCAGAATTCTGTAGTACCAACTTTCCACACTGTACAGTATCCATGTACCATCAAGATTAAGCCACAATAATGAACTCAAAAGAAAGATTAAGACACAAAGAAAGAGAGATTTATAATTTACCATAGCATGACACCAGAAGCTGCACTGAGTTTGAAAAAGTCCCAAAGGCCAGAAAAGGCTTCGACAGAAAAACCTGTCCATGTTTCAGGGAAGCCGCCGAGAGCAACATAACAGAACAACCCCAAAACTATAACCCACCATGAGAAATTCATAGTTGCAGCAGCTCCAATAACACCAAACCAAGCTTGTAAATGAATAACCAGTTGACAAATATATGAACTGCTAGAGCTATCAAGCAAACCCAAGCAATAATTTGTGTCTTTAGTTGACTCTGAAGGAATCTTTGTAACGAGAACTGAAAAACGAAGGCGAAATGAAGAGGAATCATCCAGATAGTCACCAGGCCTGTTAAATCAGCTAGATCATCTGGTTGCCCCAGAAATTTAAGAATTGGTGCAGTGAATATGTAAATTGGTAAAAGTAAAATCGCAGAGAGTCAAAACAACCCATGAACTTTGCAAGTAAATTCCTAACATGCGGTGTTGCTTAGCTCCATATGCTTGCCCGCACAAAGTCTCTAATGCACTCGCCATTCCCAACTAAATAACACCATGAAATTAAAGAAAAAATCAGTAAGATATGGAGATTCAAAAAATCACTGTATGAGTAGTTTTTAAGAGAGCATACCAATAAGCCAAAGCTAAAACCAGTGATAACAGTATTGGCAATGGAAATTGAAGCAAGCTCAAGTTCACCCAAATGACCAGCAAAAGCTTGGGTGATAACGTTCATGGAATAAGAAGCTATACGACTGAAGATTGTTGGACCAACAATACGCCATAGTTTTTTTGATTCGATCCAAACTCTTCTCGGCAAATCATCTTCAACTCGATTATGTTGATCCAGTAATGGAGCCTTAATTTCATCTCTTACAACACTCTTAGTACCTTCACCATTTTCCATGATTTCTACTTCTGTTTCTCACCCCTTAGCTACTCTGATCTATTTTATTTATGCAGTCTATCATCTCACCTAACAAATAAAAGGAGAGGGATCTGGGCGAAAAAAGATGGTAGTGGTAATGGAGTTGCTATATCTATCAATGTAGCATTATATTTGCTGCTATATCTAGCAACATTGCATTTATATCAAACAAATGGTTATCAGTATCAATAGTGGCTGTCATATTCTTCTTCTCATAAAAGGATCTTTAAATTTCAGGCCCCTCTTCAACAAACATCTGATGGATTAGCCTATAGTAACATGCAACACTTACAAATTAGTCGGCCTCTTAGTGGTTCTATTTGTGATATGAAGAAATAAAATAAATTATACTCACATCTTCGTCCACAAATCTTTCTGGTTTGAATTCATTTGGCTCTGTCTCATCATGAGTTATAGCCCACATGTTAACCATATTGCAGTAGTTCCAGCTGGAATGAAGTTCTTACTGATATGAACTTCGTGGATAGCGAGACGAGCCCATGAAAGAAGAGGACCTGGTGGATGCATTCTCAGTGTTTCTTCTATGATTGCTTGAAGATATAGAAGGTAGGGAAGATCTGAGTCCAAAACAGGCCTGGAAGCTCCAACACAGTGTCGATTGTACCTGGGGTGTACCTGGGGTTTTCCGAGTCCGCATATACCAAGATTCAACCATTTTGTTAATTTCTTCCTTTTCTTTTTCCTCATTTTATGAAGATCCAACAAATCTATATTTGATTTTACTGAGAAGAAGAACTGTTTTTTTTAGTGTTTCAAACTATTCGTTGAATTCAATTGATGTTAATAACGTCAATTTATAGAAATAAAAGGTTGCTTGTTTGGTGTAGAAGTAGGATTAATTAGTCAGCTGTCCCTGCCATGCCATCGGAAGAGACAACGATTGAAATCGAATCCCTGGTTTCATCCGTTCGTTTACGGGCCTGTAATATTTCAATAAACAGAATTGGATGGAAAAGATAAAAAGGGACATCAATCACTGAATACTAAAACAGAAAGATTCTGTTGCAAGAATAATCACAACAGAAATATGCATAGAATAGAACAGTTACCAAGCCAAAAAGAGCAGCTACTGAGCTAGAGTTTTACTCAATACTGCTGCCATTACAAAATTACTACGCATATATATGTGCGAGTGTGTGTTTCTCCTTCACAGTGTGAATTAATCATATACTTCATACCATTTCTTATGAGACTCGGAAAATGTGTACATTCATCTCGACATTTACCCTATCAACTACCTCAAATATCCTATCAACTACCTCAAATACACACAAATCGCCTTCCTTCAAATGAGTATCTGAAATGAATTTACCTAGCCCTGATAGCCTTCTCCTACCTTTCACTCGAGAAACATATTGGGCTTCCCAGGTTCTCCAATCTGAAACCCTTAAGAGTGACCGCCGTACGTGTTCTTCTTTTCAAATTTGAGTTGTCAAAAACTTTAGGTACTGCCTCCTGCATGGAAAAGAAATTTAAGAATGTCAATAAGCCGTTCGCCGAAGGTTGTAATCAGACATTACTTGCTAGTGAACTTGGTAGATAGTTCAACTTATAAAGTTGTAAGAACACCTATCTGCATGAAATAAAAGATCTAGATAGTGACCCATGGAGATCTTGCTTATACCCTGCACCAAGGCTACCAAGATCTTGACCAAAGAGCCAATCACTAAAGACTCGATAAAATAGGTATGCTTTTGCAACAGAAAGCTTACCATGCATCCTGCTCTTAAATAAGATTGTCGCATAAAGGCCTTGAAGTACGGATTATCTGATGTAAACTCTTTAGCTGCTTCAAGTACTTTCTTGCAATTGTCTTGCTTGGAATGCCGTAGTATAAGATCTTTTAGGAGTAAATTTACTGGCAAACACTCTTTGTTGTTGGTCTGTCTGGGGAAACTCACGCCAAGCTACGTACATATGTAATCAAATTAAACCATGAGGCAACAAAATCTATGTAACAAGAAAAGAAAATGAGAATTCAATTATGAGAGGCTTACCAGATTCAGCTATCTGATTTTGACGATCTTCATTTGATGAAAACACACCAAGGGTAGACATGGAAGGTTCGTCGTTGCTTTGGGTATTACCCGAATGTACTGAAATTATTTCAACTTCAGCTGGATGAACTGAAACCACTTCAACGTCTTGGAAAATGTGAACATTCATCTGGACATGTATCCTATCAACTAGTTCAAAAACACATATATCGCCTTCCTTCAGATGATTATCTGAAACAAATTTAGCCCATCCCTGATAGAACCCTCTATTACCGTGTGTTCGAGAAAGATATTGGACTTCCCAGGTTCTCCCATCTGAAACCCTAAGAATGACCCCCGTCCCCGTTTTGTTTTTCAAATATGAGGTTGCAAAAACCATAGGTACCCTCTGCATGAAAAAGAAAATCAAGATGCGTCATCAAAAATTTACAGATATTCCTCAGCCAAAATGAATTAATAGTTAGGACGAATTACTCAACAAACCATTCGCCTATGGTTGTAATCTTGGTTGATAGGTTTACTCATAGAGACCATTTGCCTATATGCTAACTCTGTGTCAAAGTTGCCAATATCTTTACCAACGAACCAATCACTAAAGGAATAATAAAATAGATATGCTTTCGGAACAGAGAGCTTACCACGTAGCCTGCTTTGAGATAAGAGGATTGCAAAAGGATCTTGTAGAACGGATTAGCAGATTTAAATTCTTTAGCTGCTTCAAGTGCACTTTCTTGAAATCGGCTTGCCTGGAATGCCACAGTATAAGATCTCTTAGGAGTGAACTTACTGGATGCTTTTTGATTTCGGGATGCTTGGGAAAATTCATGTGTAGCTACAGTTTACAATCAAATTAGAACATAAGGCAACAAGATCTATGTAACAGGGCAAGAAAATCAGAATTCAATTATGAGAGTCTTACCAGGTTCAGCTTCTTGATTAACACGGCCTTCACTTGATGCAAACTCAACAAGTGTAGACATGGGAGGTTCCTTTTTGGTTTGAGTAGCACTACCAGAATGTAATGAAACTATTTCTTGGGAGACTTGGAAAATGTGAACATTCATCTCTACATTTATCCTACCAACTAGTTCAAAAACACATAAATCGCCTTCCTTCAAATGATTATCTGAAACGAATTTAGACCAGCCCTGAGATAGCCTTTGACCATATTGTACTCGAGCAAGATACTTGACTTCCCAGATTCTCCCATCTGAAACCCTAAGAGTGACCTCCATCTGCGTGGTACTTTTCAAATATCGTTTTGCAAAAACCGTAGGTACCCTCTGCGTGAAAAAGAAAATCAAGATGGGTCATAAATTTTTACAGATACTTTTCATCCAACATAAATTAATAGTTGGGATGAATATCTCAACAAGCCATCCGCCTATGGTTGTAATCTTGGTTGATAGGTTTACACAGAAATTGGCAAGATAACCTATCGGCAGACAGTACTGAGATATAACCTGTTAAGATACCACTAGTGCAGTTTTTAAGCAAAAAAGAAAGAAACCAAAGTACTACCAATACTGTTGTAGTGCTGTCATTACGGAGTTATTAAGTGCGTGTGTCCGTTCATTTGTGTCTGAAAGGCTTGGAAAATGTAAACATTGGTCCCATAATTTATCCTATCAACTAGCTCAAAGATACAAGCACTGTCTTACTTCAAAAGATTATCTGAAGCAAATGTAGGTCAGCCCTTAATAACTTTCCAAAATCATGTTTTACATGCTAGTGAACTTGGTTGATAGTTCAACCTAGAAAGGGATAAAACGACCTAGTCGCAGGTAATAAACAATTTGGACAATAAATTTCTCATAGAGACCGTTTTTCTGTACCCTGTGGTCCCTGCCTCAAAGCTACCAATATCTTGACCAAAGAGCCAATCACTAAAGGCATAATATAATAGATATGCTTTCGGAACAGAAAGCTTACCACGTAGCCTCCTTTTACATAAGAGGGTCGCATAAGGACCTTGTAGGACGGATTATCATATGTAACTTCTTTGGCTGCTTCAAGTTCACTTTCTTGTAATCGGCTTGCCTGGAATGCTGCAGTATAAGATCTCTTAGGAGCAAACTTACTAGTCGGTTTTTGTTGCTGGGATGCTTGCGGAAACTCATGTCTAACTACATTTTACAATAAATTAAACCATAAGACAACAAATCTGTGCAACAAGGCAAGATAATAAGACTGTAAGCTTGAGAGTCTTACTAGGTTCAGCTCTCTGATTATGACGGCCTTCACTTGATGCAAACATACCAAGGGTAGATATGGAAGGTTCATCTTTCGTTTGATTACTATTATCACTATTATCCGAATGCACTAAAATTATTTCAACTTCAGGTGGATGAACTGAAATCACTTCAACGTCGTCTGAATGATTTGAAATCACTTCAACGTCATGATCGGCATTTTCAAAATGAGACGGGTACTTAATCTCAGTAGCATTCATGCCAAATATATGAACTTGAAACATTGAATTCCCATCATATCTGAAAACCATGAGATGCCCAACACAAATTGAGTAAAACTCCATAAATTCTGGCCAACCATTCTCGAACAAAACTAAACCTTCAGCTTTCGTCATTCCTACATGCCAGATACCATTGGGAACCTTGATGACTGCATGATCAGACAGCTCATTTCCAAACTTTCTGCTAAATTCTTTTGGAAGTTCCTGTTATGCACATACGAAAGCAAAAATGAAAAAAGAAAAAAAGACACACATTTTTTTCTAGTACCCCCTAGCATTTCTACATGGTTGGCTGCAGAGGTTTATCTAGAGAAAAAGAAAATCGATCTTTAAACCTTACCAGCCGTTTGTCTTGGATGATGGATGAGTGGAATATCTTGAAGAAATGCATTGCTGAGAGATGAAGCTTCCTTCTCTTAAAATCTTGCCATGTAGAAAAGAAGACAAAAGGAGATAGAGAAACAGAACAAGAATGCAGCATCTACCACTTTTTATGTGGCATTTCAAAAAAAATTAGTATGTTTTTTTGGACTACAATTGTTGCAGAAAATGACACATGTAGCTGCATGCTGAGCAGGAAATATTTGATTTCCCACTCTCTAGTCAAATCATCTCCTCTTTCCAAAGCTTACGACGCCAAAACTAAACAACACTGTTGGGGAATCTGAATTGCTAGCTCACTCGAGTAGTAGCACAGAATAAAAAAATTAAGAAATAAGACAACCAAACAAAAGTACAAAACCCTAATATTAAAAACAAAAATTTGTCTTTTGTGTCAAGGGAGAGATGGAAGTTATTTACACTCTTCTTACACTGTTCTTTGGTACCTCTTAAATCTTTAAGTAGGCATGGCTTAATCAGGACACACAACATAATTCATATGAGAACTGACACACAACAGTTTCTGTAATGGCATCACTCCAGTACTACATAAGGCAACCAACGTAGAGAGTTCGGGGATATTTCTCTTGTAGGTGAGGCCATTGCACAAAAATGAGGTCAGCAATATGCAGCTTGTAAAGAAGAAGGCCGCTTAAAGATAATCTCTTCACCCTTGCGATACTCTCAACATAAAATATGGATGACCATCTAATCCCAAGTACCTGCACCCCAAAAGCCAAACAAGGTCAGGCGGGGAACTCTCCTATCACTTAAAGTTAACTTGTGTATTTGCTCCTGAGATAAGTAAAAGCAAAAACGAAAAATATCTAAAAATGATAATAGAAAAAACAAGAAAATACTTTATGATTTTCCTGGTCTCATTTGAATAATATTCATTTTTGCAAATCGGACTATAAAGCTTTATGAAGAATAAAGTTGATCAGGCAAACCTTAAATAGGAACGCAATTACACAAAGAGGAAAACAAGTCCCGGGGCCGTTGCAGATAATCTGAAAGTATAGCCTCACTAAGTTGCATTAATTTGAAAGCTGTAATGTAATTATAGATATTTAAGGGTTGTAAAGTTGAGATCATACCACTTGAGGCCTAATTTTTATCATCAACAATAGAGCATGGACCAAAGCAATTAGTGTTGTCCATATTGATGTTAAATATGACTGACCTACTTCTCGGCTTCGGTAAATTTGCATGAACTGAGCTGTTTCCTTTACCTTGTCAAGACCTGCCTGCAAGTCCAAAACGCTTCAAGAAAACAAATATATGAAAACGAGCTTTGCAACAACATAGAAACTCAAGTATTATGTGGACTATGAACACCATTTTTAACTAATAAAATATAAGGAAAGCGGAAAACAGAAAAAGAAGAAAAATCACTAACCTGATCAACCATAGAGGCTTCCAGTACTTGAGCTTTCTGAAGACTCATATTATCAGTTGAAGCTGCTACATAGACTCGCGGTGTAAACCTGTCCTTTTGAAGCACACGGATGAGATTAATCATCTCAGCCGTGTGACCACCTACATTATGATCACCCCAATGTGAACATATTCAAGGTGATGATAAAGAGATGAGGAAAACAGAAGAAAGCAACTTTCCAGCAAATACAAAACAAAAAACAATGATGGCAGATTCATGAATTTACCTGAACCTAGAACGATTAGGGTGCTGACAGCTTTGGGAGGTGAGTTATGAAGAGGTTTCTTGCTTTGATGTATGACGAACAAAATACGAATAAAGATGATGAAAATGGTGATGAGGATTATGATAAGATTAGGCATCGTCATTATGGAGAAGCAACATCCATATCCCTTCTCCATGAGGAGACGCAACTGACCGGAATCAAATGTACTAGATTAATAATAAGTATAACTCAAGTTTAAGGAATTACTGGACACAACCACAGAGACAACCTTACATAAGAAATACAACAGTAAAATAGAGGTCAAAATGCACATAGCATTATGTTGCCACACGAGCTCAAAATAAAGGAAGCATCTCCAGGGATCAAATTAGTAGTTCAATTAGAATCCCCTTCAAACTTGATGAGTTTATTAGGTTTAAACATGAGCAAAGAGTCAAGCCACTTATTGTGGTTGTCATGTATCCTGCAGAAATTCGATGCTCATTCCTTTACCCAGGAAAAGAAACAAGATCACAGGAATGTAAGAAAACGAGAAAGATAAAATGAATAAATAACTAAATATACTAACATTAAGCACAAATAAGGTTGTTTTTTACGAATTATCTCTCTGGTGAAGGAAAGAAACAACTATCTTTCACTATGATTCCACTGTGAAGGGATCAGCTGTATCACCCCAAAGAAAAAAACTTATTAACTACCAACATCAAGCTAATTACATTACACTACCCAGATTTTAGTTTAACTTCCCAAGTGTTCACTCTATCTTCACCATATATTAAGTAAGAACCCCTACAGCTTATTAAACTCTACTCTTTGCAGCCAAAATCTCAGCTCCTGCTGAAGTTTTAGGAACTAACAAATACTCTACGAAATTTTCAGATCTAAAAGACTCATTAAATTTGGAGAAACAAAAAATAAACACACAGATGAAAAGCTTCTGAGAATATATGTAATCAGGATGTTCATCAGTTTCAACACAGTAAAAAAACTGTTGCTAGATAAAGAAGAAGTACTATCAAGTCATCGACTACTAGCATTAGAGTTCTTGGTGCACAATAATAATAATACTAAGAGTGATAACATTAAGAGACAACTCCATTGGTGTATGTTGCATCAAGAGGAGAATAAACTATATTCGGCTCAACATTTCTCTAAATGTATAATGACAGAAACAAATCCATCAAATTGATGGCAGAATTAGGACTTGATTTTGATACTTCCACATATAATTGCAGATAAAACCCTTATTTATGTGTACCTGACTCAATTTGACCAATAATGGTGATGGCCCTTGAACCAAGTTCAGCTCCTGCAAAGCAATTGCCTCACATGTCCATTGTCATGTTTCCAGTTATCTCGCTCAGAATATATACAAGGTTAGCAATCCTGTAACAAGGTAGCACAAATAATATATCAGCTGAGCAAATTGAATTCATCAAACAGAAAAACAAAACCCTAATTTGGAAAAAACAAAAACAAAAACAAAATTTTCGTGGTGAACCCTAAAATGTACCTTCATGAGCATGGGGGATGGTTTCAGATTTAATCTTGGAACGATAATTCCAACTCAAATTGTCACAAGCTCTCAGAGAAAGAGAAATCGAAGGAGGAGGATCTTGGGGATTCTTCGAGTTCTAGTGTGCCTTTATCTGTCTATATTCAGGGTCATTTTTGTCAATGTAGAGATGGGAGTTATTTAATTACACTGTTTTTGGTACCTCTTAAAATCCCGTTGGAAAACATATATATTCCATAGAGTCCGTGGCTTATAAACTCAAACATGTCACTATCCAACAACAAAAAACTTAACAAAATAAATTGTTCACAAAAAATTCATTTGAAATCAACTGTCTAAACTACCCTTCCTTAAAACACTCTCATTTATTCTTTTCATTCAATTTGTAACGACATTTTTTCCCTCTTCAACCATTTTCTTAATTTCACCTGTTCCGATAAAACAAAATCATCAGAATAATCTCCTGAAACAACATCATCTTCATCTTCATCTTCATCTTCATCTTCATCCATATCATCCTGATCGTCATCATCATCTGCATACCACCACTACCTTCAGAATCAGAATCAAAAACTGAATTTCTTTTCTGAAGCGGTTGTTCATCATCATCAGTAGATTTACTCCCTTTCCCACATCGTCCTTCTACTATTAACTCAGATTTGTCTATTCTATCACTGTCTATTCTATTCTCTAACAATTTCAACATAACCTAACATCGAAACAAAATCACTGAACAACATTAAAAATGGTGAAATAACAAGATAAAAAGAAAGATAAAAAGATCGACAAAAAACTTAATAAAACAGTTAAGAAACAAGATTCTCCAAAAGGTAAATCGAAGTTTCATTGATCTTCAGTGATTATTTATGGTTGAAAGTCAACATGCATCAATGAATTTGCGTAATAAGGTTCATCTGTTTCGAAATCACTGGTTTCATAATTAGGTTTCACTGATTTTCATCTTGGTTTCATCTGTTTGTAGCATGGTTTTAGGTTTCATCTGTTTTCACCTTATTTATTTACTTAATGGCTATTTTGATGGAACCAAAATTGGTTTCATAAACTTCACTGTATGGTTGGGATCAGTTATGTTGGTGTTTCTTACTTAATGGCTATTTTGACGGAACCAAAATTGGTTTCATCATCTTCACTGTATGGTTGGGACCAACTCTGTTGGTATTTCTTACTTAATGGCTATTTTGATGGAACAAAAATTGGTTTTATCATCTTCACTGTATGGTTGGGACCAACTCTATTGGTGTTTTTTACTTAATGGCTATTTTGATGGAACCAAGATTGGTTTCATCATCTTCACTTATAGTTGGGACCAACTCTGTTGGTGTTTTTTACTTAATGACTATTTTGATGGAACCAAAATTGGTTTCATCATCTTCACTTATAGTTGGGACCAGTTTTGTTGGTGTTTTTTACTTAATGGCTATTTTGATGGAACCAAAATTGGTTTCATAAACTTCACTGTATGGTTGGGACCAGTTCTGTTGGTGTTTCTTATTTAATGGCTATTTTGATGGAACCAAAATTAGTTTCATCATCTTCACTGTATGGTTGGGACCAACTTTGTTGGTGTTTTTTACTTAATGGCTATTTTGATGGAACCAAAATTGGTTTCATCATCTTCACTTATAGTTGGGACCAACTTTGTTGGTAATGGCTATTTTGATGGAACCAAAATTGGTTTCATCAACTTCACTTATAGTTGGAACCAACTATGTTTGTGCTTATGGTTTACTTATGGTTTAACAACAGGGAAAAAAAGACTTACAAAATCGTATAGGTGCTCGTTGCATCATTTGTGTGCGGGGGCACCTAAAATAAAAGCTTTGATACATAAAAAGGAACAACATATGAAAGCTCTTGTTGCTTGTCCATTTTGGCGTTTCTTCAAACCGTTCTACGAAGGCACGCTGCAAGAAGAAAAATTAAAGGAAAGGACAAAAGCAATTCAGATGATCTTAGGGTCATATTATAAGAGTGTCAAGCGTGTGAAACCAGATTGTTTCAAGTTAATGAGAGCAAAGAATATGATATTACAGACCACACCTGAACAATTCGCTGTGATTTTTGGTATACAAATGATGAAGGATGTAGATATAGCCAAAGATTATGAGCTGAAGAAAAAGGTAAACATGTTTGCGGTCGAGTATTTTAAGGGAAAAAAGAAGATGAGGAAAACTGATATTCTGAGAGCTATGATAGAAACTGCAGCAGATGAAACCAAAGCTGAAGACTTCGTCAAGCTATTCGTCATCTATCTCTTGGTTTCGATATTTGTCCCAAACAAAGGTGGGCAGAATCTGACTTCAAAATACTTGTATCAAGTATTTGAGATGAACAAGTTGTGTTGCCCAGATGTTTTTCATGAGTATCTAATTGAGTCGATAATAAAAGCTGAAGAAGTTGATGATGTATCGGGTTGCGTCATTTACCCATTGGTAAGTTAATTTTTGTTTCTTTTGATTCATAAGTTGTTTGTTTTTTATTTTTCCCGAGTTTGATTACTAACTTGAATGTTGTGTACTGTTTTTTTCAGTATTGGTTTGCCGAGATGTCAAACATCACTTTAAGACAGGATGGGCACGACATGTACGCAAGGTTTGCTAGATGGAACCTAGATGAAATAAGCAAGGCAGTAGTGAATAATTTTGATTATCTTAGCAATAAACCAGAAATTTTCTCAAAGGTAAAATCAACAATAGTTCTTGTTTTTTTATACTTTTTAATGTCTGAGACTTGAAAATTTCCATCATTTATTTGGTTCCACCTTATTCCATATGAAAAAAAATGATGGAACCAAAAAAGGTTCCATGGTTTATTTAATTCCACCTTATTCCAGATGAAAAAAATGATGAAAGCAAAAAAAGTTCCATAACTTTTGTTGTGTTCTACAGATGAATGTGGGTCACTGTCAGGGATCATTCTTGCTTCCATATAATGAACAAGAAATACGCTTGGTCCAGCGTATAGAGTAAGAAGATATTCAAGTGAAGAGAATGTTAGTGCTAGAAATGAAAAGAATGTTGGAACTGGAAATGAAGATAACCCTTACAAGGCAAAATATAAGTGGGCGAGAATTTTGATTGAAAAACTTACAACCGTTGGTAACAATGGGCTTTTTGAAGAAGATTGATCAATTATGGACAAATATGATGCTGAGGAAAGGTTACAACCAGTGATGAAGACTTACGTGAGACAGAAACGTAAAAGAGATGAAACAAAAACGGTTTCGAACCGTGAAGAAACAGTACCTTAAACGGTTTCGAACAGTGAAGAAGATGTGGAGGTGATATGTTAAATCTTAGATGTGTTAAATATGATCTTGTTTATTTGTGTGTGTTGGGTTAATGATAGTTCCATTTGAATAGAAGATTGGGAGTGGTTATAAGTTAAAGGCTTGTACAAGAAGATTGGGATATATTTTGGTGGGAGAACAAATTAAAAGAGATTATTATGCTCCCTCCATTATCTTATTAATTAACCAGTAATATGTATGGCATGTATGGTTGGTAGATAATATGTTAGATATGGAATTTGATTTTATCCATTTTCGTTTCAGAGTGTAACTATTCTTCTCAAGTCAAGAACTTTCGTTGGGTGATAAAGTGAAGCTCAGAGGGTTCATTGAATATTGAACAAATGAAATGGAAAACAATTTGTGCTTTAATTATTGGATACACATTATTGGATATATAACCCTTAGTTTTGAATTTCTGGGTTTAGAGAACCGTTCAAGTTAGATACTGTTTAAATATTCAAGTTTTATATTTTAATAAAACTGATAAAATTATCTAGCATTTTTTATGGCGACTCAAAAAGAATTTGGGGAGACTTATTTATACTCATCCAATAGATGTGGCTATGGGATAGCCTAATGGTAGGTAAAATTACCTATATACCCTTTCACTAATAAAAGTATAAAAGCTAAACCTAAACTCATTTTATTTCTAACTACCAATTGTGAGAAATAGTTTCTCTTCTTCTTCTCTTCGTTTCACCATATCGTCGTTAATCGCCGTACCAATTCATCGTCGAAATTACAATCTAAAGATGGCTCGACAGAAGCAAACAAGATGTCAAGTTGATAATACTAATTGGCCAAATTTTTCCGAGAGAATAAGAAACAGAGAGATCGTTGAAGAACACATTGAAGAAGATGAAGAATACGAAGATGATGATCTAGATACGGAGACTGATTATGACAATCATCCTCTCTAGAACTATCTAATGGCCCCAATGAGGTAAGGGTTTACCATTATTTGAGTTTATATTGCTTGAATTAAATGAAATCGTCACTAGAATTTCTAGGGTTTTCGGTTATTTGATATAATCAGTAGTTTCGTGTTTGTATTTATCTACCAATTATGGTCGTGTTCTTCATTCCTCAAAAACATCAACAATAATCGGTAGTTAGATTTAGTCATTAACAACCGATTGTCTTCTTGTACCAAAATTTAGGCTTAACCGGTAGTTTCGTATAGGTTTAAACTCCTGATTATGAAAGTTAGTGATTCCTCAAAAAACATCGACAATAATCGGTAGTTAGATTTAGTCGTTAACTACCGATTGTCATCATGTACCAAAATTTATGCTTAATCGCTAGTTAATTTTTTTATCTAACTACCGATTATATTACATGGTTTTAATCGGTAGATATGTAGTAGTTGTTAACTTTCGATTATGTTAGATAGTTTCAATCGGTAGATAGGTTATGTATTTGACTTCCGATTGTTTTTAATCGTTCGTTATTGTGTTTATTTGAATACCGATTGTATGTGTGTCCATAGCTTAGAGTTTTATGTTCCAATTTTTATGCATAATCGGTAGATAATGTAGATCCCGAGCTACCGATTATGCACAATCGGTTGTTAGTTTGTTTATTTGACTACTGATTATGAATAATCGATTGATTTTTATGTACTTTTTCTACCGATTATGTAGTGATTAAACGGTGTCTTACGAGCTAATTGTTCTTTATTTTGTTTTTTTAGGGAAAGGCGAACTAAGCAAGCCCAAGATACAATTGTTTTGGGGCCTCGTCGTGAAGGGGTAAGAAAGTAACAGGTAGTGCAAGAAGAGAAAAGAGCGCTAGAGGAATCTCTATCACCGAAGGAAGTCAACCAAGTTTACAACCAAGTGTCCCAAGAGTTAGAAACCTATAAGAAGGAGAACCAAGTGCTACACAAGGAGAAGTACAAGGTACAAAGAAGGTAATTAAGAAGAAAGAAGGACACCAAGTCCCCGCCTCTTTGAAGATGAAGGGTATTGAAGAAGGCCAAATCCCTGGGTTACCAAGACATGGAGGAGATCTGTTATTTGGATACAAAGACTCTTGTGCCAATTTATTCAACTGAGATAACAATTATAATACACCATTCTTAACATATTACATTTTTATTCGTAGAAATGTTAATTGTTATTCTAATTATTTTATAATTCCTCGTGTATATTAGGACCATTATGATGCGGTTCATCTACTCAAACCTACATCTGCACCAAGAAAAATGAAATATTAGTCGTTATATGGTGAGTGTGAAGGGTTCAAGCAAATTATCTATCACTCGGGGTTATCTACTGCTGCGAAGAATTCAATGTTAGAGCATGACCGGGAGTCGATATCAACCTTCCTGTAGAGAATACATCCTGAGACCGATACCTTCCACATGCCGTTTGGAGAGATCACAATCACCCAGATGATGTGGTGCAGATTCTTAGTCTCGCTGACCATGGTACAGCCGTCAAGTTTGATTACATAAAGCAGTTAAGCTAGGAACAACTTTATTTTTACACTCAGAAGTGCGTTGGTTGGGATCGAGAGACATCCGATATTGAGTTCAACCGGTGCTTTCGCTACAAAACTAGACAATTCATCATTGTCCACTTGATGAATATGTTCAAAGGCACCAAGGATAAAGAAAAAATGAATCCAGGGTGTAGCGACAACGAAGTGAATGCTGCATCCAATGCATATCTCCTCTGTGTTTTAAGATGTATTGTTTTCCCCAATTGTAGTGGCAACTGGGTCGACGCCAACCTTCTACAACTATTTTATCCTCTCAATAAAGTTCGTGATTATTCGTGAGGCACCGCATGCCATGCGTTCTTGATGGAAGAGTTAAGAAAGGCATTGAGGGAATCAACTAGCCAAATTGTCGGGAATGTGAGCCTACTACAGATATTTTGATAACTCTATTAGTGCTTTGATTGTTATTTATTTTTTTCTCTTTTAAGAATCAATTTTCTCATATTTGGTTTGATATGTACACTAGACATGGATCTATGACCACTTCCCGTTCCTCGAGTTGGCCAAAGAGAATCGGATATGGGAGAAAGGAACACCCAGAGGAGAAAAATACATCTTCTACAACAACCGTTCAAGGTCTAAGGAGCAGCAGTTGATTTCTTTGAGGAGGAAATTAGACTTGATGACGTCCAAAGATGTATACTTTGATCCATACAAGGAAGACCGAGCTAGTGGACATATAGCGGGAAGGTCTGAGTTGGCGTTTTATTATGGACCCTTGTGGTATCCCACAGGATATGTTATGTACAATGCTTCTAGGGTGATACGTCAACTCGGTTATGTACAAGAAGAACCTTGGAGTCACATGCGTGGCAAGTTCAAATTGGACGTTGAGAATTATGTATGTGGTAAGGACTCTATCACAATAGTTTACTCTGGTAACCCATCTGTTGAAGATTAGAATAACATGATGCAATATTTGATCAACAATGGGAGACCAGTCAACCGAGGTGATGAAGTAGATCCACGCTATATGGAATGGTACCAGGAGCATTCTCATCTTCATGTGATTCATGAAGATAAAGGAAAGACCACCAAGGTTTCCGATTATACTTGTATCATCAAAGACAAATATCTTCCTCCGTCGCCCCAGTGATGGTGATTAGCTCATTGTACTGGAAACACCCTCAAAAATATATTTCATAGCTCAAAAAGTGCTTACAATGATGAAATAGAGGTAACACAGCAGAACAGACATGCTTATAAGCGTTACAGAGAAGTGTTCTCTGTGTTACAGAAGAAAGAAAAGAAAACAGATAGAAAAGAACGAACTGAAGGCGCTTCAGAAATAGGACTGTAACAGTGACAGGTGCAGCGACTGCTTCAGCGACAGTTTAAACAACAGTTTTCTTCAGCCTTATGTTCTTCACGTGTTCTTCACCACCAGCAACAAGCTTTTTTTCCTGGAATTTTTTCGGTGGCTCTGGCTTCCTCCCCCTGATTTTATTCGCTCCTCTTTGCTATATATAGGGTTAATAAACCCTAATAAGCTTTATTAACCGATAAGGACTCCAAAACAATTCCAAATCCAACTCTAAATCCCGTAACAATTCCAAACAGAGAAGAATCGGTTTCCCGTCCAAATTCACTTCTGCCAACCCTTTTTTTCGGCTTCTTTGTTGACGTGTGTTTAACTTATTTTGGTTGTTTACTTCACTTTTGGTAGATTAGAGTTACCCCAAATCTCTAAAAACACGTACCAACCAAATTCAGAAAACTTCTCACGTGAAGAAAGTTTCTTCCCGCCATTTTCAGTTTCAAAATCCAAAAGGGAGGTGCCCCTAATCCAAGAGCAGGGTGCCTTTATCAATTCTCTACGGGTGCTTTTATCACTTTTCGAGCCGATTTTTCCCAAATTATTTATTTCTCAAAAATACCTACAAAGACATAAAAAACCATAATAAGTACAAAATCGAACACTATCAAAATAGATAATCGAGCGCAATTTAGACACAAAAATGTGTCTATCAAATACCCCCAAACTTGTTATTTGCTAGTCCTCGAGCAAATCTAATCTAGAAAATAAAATCTTAACTCACTTTTGCAGGAATCGCGACTACATTTAGCATATGTAATAAGGCGTTAAACCCTAGGTGTCCCTAGTGGACAAGTTTTGTCTCGTGAGGGTTTACAAGAGGTATACCCACAAAACCTTTACTCCAGATTTGAACGACTCGGAACGATTAAGGATAGACACTAAACAAGC
The DNA here is from genome assembly GCA_023531435.1 of Papaver californicum. Lineage (NCBI taxonomy): Eukaryota > Viridiplantae > Streptophyta > Magnoliopsida > Ranunculales > Papaveraceae > Papaver > Papaver californicum. Next base: position 224,263 of record JAJJMC010018132.1, on the reverse strand, counting down.
TATTTAGTTGGCTTACTCAATTCTTCGACTATGGGAATCATTACCCTATATGAGTCCAATTGTTGTACACGAGTGTTTACTCAAGCATACTAAAATTCATATGTAAGACAACAGAGCTCTACTCAGATAATCGTTCAACCAAAAGACTCAGTCTATCACAGTTCAATCACATGAAAAGATTTAGAATGTGGACATGGAAAATATGAAGGTTGCACGTGTTGACTAAAGTGAATGGTGTTTCCCATATCTGTCTGAAGGTTAGTGCCAGGATGAAACCTAATGAATTGAGATACGCACCCACTGGTCTTAAATCTAATACTAATACCGATTCAACTGGTATATACACGGGTTCCAGCAACCGACTTATTGAAAATAAAATAATAAATGTATTGACAACATGATTGGATCACATTGAATCCAAGCGTATGGTTCTTATCAGCATCTTACATGATAGTTCCCATGGATCCTGCGTTCCACGCTTGCTTAGGCGACGGAGACAGGGAGAAACACACATGTTGCTATCAAAGTGTCATTATTCTATTTCTTTTTTTCTTTTTTTTTTATTAATTAAAATGCAATAATGGGGCTTGATCTCAAAACACTCTATTTCATCCTGACGGCGATAACAATTTGATTCTGGGCCCCACCAAATCACTTAGAAAAGCACAAAATTGCAAAAGTAAAAACAGAAAGTGATATGGTCGAGATAGACTCCGAGATGTGGTGACGAATATCATACTATTTCTAACACCTGAACTCTGTCCTTTTATGAATAGACCATTTAACTGGGCACACCAATTCCTATAGAAAATGAGCTAAGTTTCCATCTACCTAGAATGGTTAGTGTCACCCTGAAGTTTTCACAATCTTTTAAATTCTAGAGCTTTATTATTTCACTAAAAAGTTTCTCCCTTACCCTCAAACTTAAATCAAACAATGTCCTCAATGTTTCTAAAGATGAATGATTAAAAGCATGAACAAGGAGAAACTGTTACCAATCGAAGGAAATGAGTTAAGGAAAGATATTACCGTGTTGCATGAGCATGGGTTACCTCCCAAGAAGTGCTAAGTTTAAAGTCTTCATCCAGACTAAGAAAGAATTAGTCACCTCATGAAATCATATAGCAATAGTCGGAACAACTGTGGGTCATCTGAATCAAATAGTGTTATCATAAAGAGAAAACTACAACAGGCCAAGAAAATGAACAAACCAAGCACACCCTTATCTAGCTGTGGTTCAGGTTCGGGGTCTATAAAAGGTTCTAGATAAAATATTTTCATGGGTTGGATTTCCTCATAGGCAGGATCAACAGGATCAGGTTGTAAAGTCTGGAAAAACTCAATGAAGAACTTAGAAGCACATAATAATAACCTGAATAATTATGGATCCTCAAAGTCAATCATATTTGACCCACACAGTTGACTACTATGAAGGTGGTCATTCTTAAGCAAATGTGTCGATTCCCTAAAGGAATTAGGTTTAGTCTTAAAACTTAATAACTGACACATTTGAAATTCTAACGTTCCCACATATGGAAGAAAATATTTTGGTGGGAAAACAAAGTCAATCTTGGTATTATCGCCTAGGTAAACCACATCGACCAGAGGATGGGTTTCTAACAACTGAACTTCTTTCTGGACCTGATTAGGCTCGGGAAACAGTTCTTGAAGATAGTTTCTTAATATGGTAGAGGCACAAATATCAAGTCCCAAGTGAGGGACTTTTAAAACAGTCAAAGGTAAATCACAGGGAGAATTATAATCACCCCCAAACTTAGAATTTTGGGTGTCTATAGATAGACTAGTCACAATTTCCCTAATTTCTAGATCGTCAGATTCCTTAAAATGGTCAATTGCTTCTTCTAAGTTATAATCAAGTGGTGCATCCTCACTCATATTTAAAATCTCTACGGGTCTATCTTGGTTATCTAAGACTATTGTTTCTAAATCGTTGGACTCTAAAACAATATTCTCAGGATAAACCCGTTCCTCTAAACCATTATCGACTTCAAAAGAAGAAATTTCTACATCGTCTAGAACAGTGGTATCTCTAGTCAAATCCTCTTCCTTTTGAATAGGTGAATAATATTAAAATTATTTGGATTTGAACCAGAAATAACACTATCACCATGAAGCACAATTGGAGTGACAATTTCTTGATCACTCTTCATGTATATTTCAAGTTCTTCATCAATACTATCCTCATCATCATAATAATATGAAGATGTTTGAACTTCTTCTAAATAAGTAGTGTTACCAATTCTATCTTCGTCCTCTAAACTAGGTAAAAATTCATCATTATTATCAAGGTTAAAAGTGGAAACACTGTATTGGCAATTAAGATTATTTTGAGCAATTCTTTCTTTCGTCTTTAACGCAAACCTGTTTGTATTCTCAGCCAACTGCTTTAAGGATTCTTATAGCTTCTTGAGTGATTCTTCTAGAGGTGTAATAGGTTCATGATGAGTACTAGGTTGCAACTTCTCTAGGGAATCCCTCCAAGAAAAAGAACTCGAATCATCATGGGGAGTACTAGATTGCATTTTTTTAGGGCATCCCTCCAAGATAAAGAACTAGAATTTGGCTCACTTTCATGTTCATAAGACGGGTGTATGTACGAATAGTAATTGGGATCACCCTGGTATGAATAATAGCCTCCAAAAGGTTGGTAGTGGTCCCGACTACTATACACACAATGTTGATAGTATGGATAATGTCTATTTTGAAATTCAGTCGGATATTCATTGTATTGGTCTTCATAATACCAGTTCGACATTTTCTAAAAAAAAATCTTAATATATTAAAAAAAATCTAAAAGAAAATAAATCCTAACATGAAGGGGGTTCTAAACATTCACAAACAAGATCGACTCAACCAAATCAAACCTATTTGAGTCTAACAAACAAAGAGCATGATAGCTCCACTTAGATTGTTTCTAGACCAGCTTTTATTCTTCCAAAAGGCAACTAGTTACAGTTTTAGCAAACCTCTTAGAACGATCCGAATTAGATTAAGTTGAAGAGAAACAGGATAAGCTCTAAGGAGCTTTGATAACCCTGTCATTTTGGAACTTTTCCCTGGGTTACAAGGCGGCTCAAATCAACTTAAAATAATCTTCCTGAACTTTGAGTTAGGCTAATAAAGTAACCAGTACAGTCCTTTTGAACGAGTTTCCTATAAGCTTGTTACCCTATCGGTCTCTTTCTAGTCAAAAATTTAAGATTTAGGTTCGCGTTTGGTAGTGTTCCTAAAGCGGGCAAGAAGGAAACGGTGATGAAATCCGAGTCCTTATCTTGTATGGCCAGTTCTTGCCCTTTACTAGAAAAATAAGTCTGTATTCAATTCCTCAACATATATGCATACGGATGAATACAGTAAACCCACTTACTGGGGATTCGTGGGTTGATCGAGTCTTACCTCCCGTACCAGAAGGAGATGAATCGGTTGTAGTCGACTCGGGCCACCGACTCCTGTGTCAGTGTACGAACCCAAGGGGACGAGACAATATCGTAATTGTCGTCCTTCCCTGTAGCAGTTTATATTTAAAGTCCACAGTCCAAAATAAAAGAAAAATTATAGAAATAATAAAAATTCCTAATACAATTTTCTAAACAAATAAAATCTAAATAAAATAAATCTAATTAATAAAAATAAAATCTAAAAATAAAAGTCTTTGTCTTCTTCTTCGTTCTTTAAGATTTAATTTTTAACTCCAAGTCATTAAAATTAACTTCAAGTCTTTAATCACCAAAGTCTTTGGCTTTATTTCTTTTCAATCCAAGATCCAAACCTGTAGCAAAAAGAGAAATACCCAAAGAAACTTAAAATAGAACAAAAAAATAAAAAATAATACTAAAAATAAAAATAAAAACCTAAAAATAAATCTAAAACAAAAATTGATGTAGTTTTTAATATAGTTGTAAAATAGGGTTTGATTCTCATACTTGTGAAGATTCGATTTCTAGACCTAATTTTTAATAAATAAAAATAAAGAAGATTAAAACAAACTTGATTTCAAATTGATGGGAAGAACTAGGGTTAAGGATTCCATTATTAACCAATATTTCAAGTGATAAAATCTTATAATTCTTGTATTCAGTTTAACCAAAACATTGCCAGAGTTAGGTTTTTGAAAGAATAATTGTAAATCGAAAGCATGAGACATCAAAAGTTTAAAACTAAGTATGACCCATCAAAAGAAAACACAATTATTTAAGAAAAACCAATTTTTTCAAGTTAATTCAAAGCAATTAATAATAAAAGAATTGTAAATAATAGTTAAAATAGAAGTTACCACTTAATTATTGGAGAAATAGCTTCCTTCATCGCCCCAGTGATGGTGATTAGCTCATTGTATTGGAAACACCCTCAAAAATATATTTCATAGCTCAAAAAGTGCTTACAATGATGAAATAGAGGTAACACAGCAGAACAGACACGCTTATAAGCGTTATAGAGAAGTGTTCTCTATGTTACAGAAGAAAAAAAAGAAAACAAATAAAAAAGAACGGACTGAAGGCGCTTCAGAAATAGGACTGTAACAGCGACAGGTGCAACGACTGCTTCAGCGACAGTTTAAACAACAGTTCTCTTCAGCCTTATGTTCTTCACGTGTTCTTCACCACCAGCAGCAAGCTTTTTTTCCTGGAATTTTTTCGGTGGCTCTGTTTCCTCCCCCCATGATTTTATTCGATCCTCTTTGCTATATATAGGGTTAATAAACCCTAATAAGCTTTATTAACCGATAAGGACTCCAAAACAATTCCAAATCCAACTCTAAATCCCGTAACAATTCCAAACAGAGAAGAACTCGGTTTCCCGTCCAAATTCACTTCTGCCAACTCTTTTTTTCCGGCTAAAATTCATTGTTGACGTGTGTTTAACTTATTTTGGTTGTTTACTTCACATTGGGTAGATTAGAATTACCCCAAATCTCTAAAAACACGTATCAACCAAATTCAGAAAACTTCTCACGTGAAGAAAGTTTATTCCCGCCATTTTCGGTTTCAAAATTCAAAAGGGAGGTGCACCTAATCCAAGAGCTAGTTGCCTTTATCAATTCTCCACGGGTGCCTTTATCACTGTTCGAGTCGATTTTTCCCAAATTATTTATTTCTCAAAAATACCTACAAAGACAAGCCATAATAAGTACAAAATCGAACACTATCAAAATAGGTAATCGAGCGCAATTTAGACACAAAAATGTGTCTATCAACTACCGATTATAGAGTATGAAAATGTAGGAAATTTGATAGTTTTTTTCAATTTTGAATTTGGGGCAACATATACAATCGGTAGTAAAAAAAATTCTAAGACTACCGACTATGGAGTTTGATAATGTTGGAAATTTGATAATTTTTTCAATTTTGAAATCGGTAGTAAAAAAATTCCTAAGACTACCGATTTTAGAGTTTGATAATGTTGGAAATTTGATAATTTTTTCGATTTTGAATTTGGGGCAACATATACAATCGGTGGTAATTTTTTTTTTGCAAGAATACCTATTATACCTGTTGAGTATTATCGGGTGTTAATTATGTACCGATTAGGATGATAAAACTGATTGGTTTCTGGATACATTTTACATTACAATCGGTAGTAAATACATTTTTTTAGACTGCCGATTATGGATTATGAAAAAAATTCAATTTTGAATTTGGGGCAACATCTATAATCGGTAGTAAATAAAGTTTAATAGTCTACCGATTGTATAAATCGGTAGATAATGGTGATTCCAATGCTTCCGATTGTTTATATTCGTACGAACTTAGTGTACATATTTTCTGTACACTCTTGTTACACCAGGCCTCAACGGCTATTTTTTTTTTTTTGAAAAAAAGAGCATTTCGAACTCTAATCTATATAAGGAGGGTGACCTCTTCTCATTTATGCACCTCTAATACATTTTAACTCTTCAACATCGAAGTAATCATCTTCGAGATTAATGACTCAACCGTTCACGGTAGAAGAAGATTTATCGCTATGTAGGCGTTATGTGCAATTCTATCTGAGGCGAGGAGAAGAACGTAGGAAAAATGGTGTAATGAGTATGAGTTATTTGGAGAGTATTCACGAACATTTTTGCGTTGACATCGGTAACCCCATTAACCGTAATAAAGCTTATATTTTTTGTCGATTTAATTGCATAAGCAGAGAAGTTGATCCATTTGTGAACTTAACTTATCTTGTCAATCGATATCGTTTGAGGGGTGAACTAATGATGAAGTTATATCGAGATATTTCGAGGAATAGCGACGATGGAAACGATCAAATTACCGTTACGAAGCTCATTTCAATATCCTTAAGGTGATGGACAGATTCAACCCGTTTAAGGTTCGTCCATGCCGCTTAAGGTGAAGGGTATTATCCAAGACAGAATATGAATCACGGAATAAAGTTCTTTGGCTTCTTTCATTGAATTTAAAGACATAAAGTAGATCATAACATTACACTTTATTAGTTTTGATGCCTAATTGACCAATAGTCGTCATCGAAATACTCGTGATCAAAATACTTGTCATTTTCTTTCAATACATCATAGCATGCAAAATGCGTGAACTTTCTGCCATACATATCTCTATGGTCCTTAAGAGCATGAGGAGTCTGAAAAAAGTAATGAACAATTTGTTAGTATTATATTGATATCATAATTGGTTTGATTAACATCTACTTTAGATATACTTACATATCCATTGATGTCGATTTCAAAGAAGGTAAACTTGGCATTGTACAAATCAGTTCTAAAACAATTAGAACGATCATAGAGTTGTTCGTCTATCCCTGACCACGTTCCATGTTCTTCCATCTCCATTGCCATCTAAACCCACAAAAACTTGGAAAACCCGGTTCCAAAAAGCTTCTACGGTTTGAGAAGAGTTAATTGTTAGATGAGAATCATGCTTCGTGATAACCACCTACACCCGAACAGCTGCAACATCTTTTGGCGCTTACTCATGGACGCGTCATGGCCTGGGTTAAAGCTTCATCATAAGCTTATAAATATTACCCAGATATGCATTAGAGTGTGGATGCCTCGACCCCGAATTATAGTGTTAAGGCCCTATTACGCATGATGCGTATTCGAGGAGGCATCATAGTGCTAAGGCATTATTATGCCGTGATGCATGATCCAATGCATCACTAAGCCGAAGTTGCATAAGTTGGAGCATCATAGTTCTAAGGCACTACTATGTCGTGATGCATGATCCAATGCATCACTAAGCGAAGTTGCATAAGTTGGAGCATCATAGTGCTAAGGCACTATTATGTTGTGATTCATGACCCAATGCATCACCGAGCCGAAGTTGCGTATGTGAGAGCATCATAGTTCTAAGGCATTATTATGCCGTGATGCATGACACAATACATGACCGAGCCGAAGTTGCGTAAGTGAAAGCATCATAATGCTAAGGCACTATTATGCCGTGATGCATGACCCAATGCATCACCGAGCCGAAGTTGCGTAAGTGATAGCATCATAGTGCTAAGGAACTATTATGCCGTGATGCATGATTCAATGCATCACTAAGCCGAAGTT
>JAJJMC010018132.1:198642-208784 GCA_023531435.1 Papaver californicum | reverse complement strand
ATAGAGAATGATTTGTCAGAAAAACATGGAGTAAGCGCAAACCCATTTCACTATCTCTCTCTCTCTTTCGAGTGGGACAATAACAAATGGAAGCAAAACTTAGGCGAGATATAATGTTTCGCCAAAAAAAAATGAATTTAGCGAAAATAAATATCTTGTTTTTTACTCTTTTTTTTTCAATTTTGATATAATTTAAATTAAATAGTTGGACCTATTTACTATAGAATTTTAGTTAAACTTTGAAAAAAAAAATGTCGAAAGACACTGTTGTAAATATAAAAATTATGTATGCTCATGTAAATAAGCATGGAAAAAATACATCCTTGGATAAAATTTTGGTAAATCCGAAGAAAAAAAAATCGGATAACATTTAGCTTTTATGATACAATTTCAAACGAATTTTGGAGTTTTTAAAAATCCATTGACACCCTTGATACAACGCCTTAAAAAAATATGCAGGTACCTTGGTTAAAGGTAAATAGAGTCGTGAGAAAAATAAACTAAAATTCAAACGCTTAAAATCGAAAGTACCCATTATTACTTAATAACAAAATGGACATGGTGGGATATATATATATACTTTTTTTTTATTACTCGAGGTAATACTAAATGTACCATTTCAATAATATGAGACCCCTATTTATAACATTGTTAAATGTAATCGCTAATCAATAATCAAAAGATTGTCACAATTTCTTAGCATTGAAAAGATTTCCTTGTGATAGGAATTCATGGCAGGCATATATTTTGGTCATTATATATCTCTTAATCACATCTTATTATTGCTTTGAGTATTCCTATTATCATAGTTCTTTCTAGCACAGTAAATTTCGGATTTCGGTCTCGTTTCCGCTGGGACCATGATACCTTGAAAATTTTGTCTTAGTAAAGATTCAGAGTCCTTGTTTATAAATTGTATATCTCTTATTAAGTAGTTGATAAAGTTATTTGGAATTTTAGACTAACTTGAATTCTCTCCGTGTAGTATGATTCACAGTTTCACACAACATAAAGAAATTCAAGTCTTTTACGGCTAGCTTTGAAAAAAAAATCATGAAGTTTTCATACTACCAATAGACTTGCTAACTCATCTCTGTGGAATCTCGGCCATCTCCATAAAATCTTGGTCGTCTTGGCGTGTTACTCGGCCCAATCTCGATTGTCTCGACCGATGTTGACTACATAAGTTATATCATAAAATAAAATTTGAATAGTTACGTTGCAATCGCTAGACATGTCGTCGACTGCAAAGCCAAACATTTTTCTTCGTGCACCGATAACAACTTCAACAGGTTAGGAATGCCCGAACATATGATGGATTAAAATAAATACAGATTGAGCAGCTAGGGGGAACTCGAGTTATATAAGTTGAAGTCTAATTTATCTGTAGACGCTCAACGGCAACAACATTTACATCATTGGCACAACCTGTAAGGATCATCATTGCACTAATGGAGAAGACGTGGGATATGCTAATGGCGGTAAGATCAACAACAACTCGACGTTGGACTATTTGCAGATGTCACTTTAATTTTCTTAGAAGATGACATTGAGCAAGTGCAACATTTAAGATTGTTATTATTATTTTTTGAACAATTTCCAGGCTTAAAAATTAACTTTGCAAAAAGTCAGTTTTTTGGAGTTGGATTTGATGTACATATTACTCAATTTTCTTCTTTAATGAGGTGTTATACTAGACAGCTGTCAACAGCTTATCTGGGTCTACCATTGGAAGATAGAAGTGGAAGAGCAGCAAAATGGGATAAGGTGATTGACAAGTTTAAAGTGAAGCTCGTGGGATGGAAAAAGCCTTTGTTAAAAAGAGCAAGTAAAATCACACTTATTAATAATCCTTGCTAGTTTTCATGTATGTTACATGTCCTTGTTTGCTATGCATGCCTCGGTTGCAAGAAAATTAGAAAGGATCATGAGAAATTTTATCTAGGATGATAATAGAGGCAAGAAGAAATTGCATTTGGTTAAGTGGGAAGCTTTGTGTAGAAAAAAGAAATTTCTTGGTCTTCACATCGAAAGTTTGAAAAAGATAAACAAATCTCTTTTAACTAAATGACTTTAAAGATTTGCAACTGAGAAAGAAGCTTTGTGGAAAGATGTAATTAAGAAGAGATATGGTGATGAAGGTATGGGTTGGTTCTCAAAAAGCCTTGTTGGATAGGAATTTTGAACTGTAATTATTCGATTCATAGTAAACTCTTGTAATTGTACCAATCTTTGGATGGATAGGTGGCTTTCTTGAAATCTATTCAAGTATTTCCTTTTTTTGCTTTTCTAAGAAACAGATACCCCTTGTAGTTGGTTAGTGTCCATTTTCTACCTTCCCAAGGACAATCTCTTGCAACATGACCAACAGAAATACAAAGAAAACACTTGGTAATTGGTGATGAGCTTAAACTCTCCATTATGTATGTTTTGTTTGAAATTTTTTCAAGAATTGTGTTGTTGAAGCAGAAGATGAGACTTTGCAGGTGATGGTGGTGGAATAGGGTATGACAACGTTCATTTTATAAATGGAGTGCCAATGGTCATTTTTTCTTGAAGAAAGTAAAATCAGACCGTTGTATCTGAATTAATCTTAACTTTTTTTTTTTTGAAATTTATAATAAAATTAGGATACATTAAAAGATAACAATATATTGGTTAAAGATAAACCGAAAATAACTAAATTAGTTCATAAAAGTTGAAACTTAATATGATAATGCTAATAAGACTTCCCTCCACAAAGGTTTAAGGTATTCTAAGAATCCTTTATGGTTGGTTTAATCTTTTCTTCAAAAATTTTGCCTTCTTAAGTTCGACCCACTATCTTGATACATCATCCATCCCGAAGAGATCCATCGTCATTATATGAAACTCTTCGGCTGCTTCTTTCCTAGCTAGTTTTGCTGCAAACTCGGCTTCTCTCTGCGCTATCTTCATTTGTGTTTGTTCTATATATTTGGTGTTGAAGTTTTGTTGCTCTCTATAAATATTTTCCATCATTTCCTGTTGGGCGCTAAATTTTGCTTTCCATTTTAACTTCTGTCGTTTCGCCTCTTTTTTTCCCATTTGACGGATATATGTATTAGGGATATCTCCTATGTCTTCATAGCCACTGGAATCGTCTACGCTTAAGTCCTGTGTTTCCAGGTTGTCCCCACCGCTTTCGTAATCTGACTCAGCTTATGATAAATCGAAAACAGCTGTCGATCATCTGGAATATTTTATATTATCTAACATAACTGTGTAACAATCTTCATGCTTAAAACTTTTCCCACTAGCTTCCTTGAAAAGCCTCTTTACTTCTGCAATCTATTTTTTGAATTAAATATAATGGAGGATATACAATTCAAAACATTAATGTAATCGTCAAAATTAAATGAGTAGTTACCTTATTTTCGGGGCCCCATCCAGTATGGTGTTCACGTTCCACTTACGTCTCCTTTGCAGAGAAAAGTGTCACATTTTTACTAATAATTTGAAATCGTTTCTGAAGGGAGGTCCAAGTGCGTTGTGGCATCGAAGGTATGGCTTCTTTGATCTGACATAATATGCGAGACCATAATTTTTCTTATGATTGATCGGTACCAATACTACAATCTTGAGATATTGACAAATGAATTGTACACATCGTTACATCTTCAAATGCAGTAAAATTTGGACCTCGTGGTTTTGATGGCGCCATAATTCTAATCGATTCAGAAACTTATTAAATGAAAAAGGACTTAATTATTTTCGAATACTAACTAGATAGCAATGAGTGAGTTTAGTAAAATGAAATTGGACTAGTATTCCATATATATTGTAAAAAAATAGTCGTTGCAACGTTAACGGTAAACTCAACGGTAACATCTCAACAACGGTACACTCAAGGGTAAAAATATTTCAACGGCTGGGATCTCGCCTGGTGTTGGGCGTAGCTCTAGAGTAACGCCCACGACACACCAAATCACAAGCGGAGCTCTAGGATCTCGCCTGGTGTTGGGCGTAGCTCCAGAGTAACGCCCACAACACACCAAATCACATGCGGAGTTCTAGGATCTCGCCTGGCGTTGGGCGTATCTCTAGTACACCGTTTCGATGGGGCGTATCTCTAGTGCACCGCCTGGTGCTGAGCGTGATCCTAGTACCCTGTTTCATCAGACGAACCCCTAGAATAACGCTTGATTAGGGCGGTTTTTCTGAGCGTTGTCCCAGATTAACGCTTGGCTCTGGGCGAATTCCTGTGACGCCGCTTAGCATCAAGCGGTACACTACGAGCCCGCTCGACTATAACGACTATCCACTATAATTTTGACTACTTCTAGTCAGCTACAGTGGATTATTTCGATCATCCACTATAATTAATCGTTCCACTACGCTTCAAAAACACGGACTAAAAATCAGTTTTAATCTTTACTTCCCCATCTGATCGTGCCCCTGTGGACGCTCTAAAGTCCACATATTTATACAAATTCTTTTTTAGCCTTTCTCAAGTTTAGTTCCTGGTTCTGTCACCGTTTCAAGTGCTCATTATATGGAATTTGTACGACCTAGTGATTAAATTCTAGGTTAAAATTATCATAAAATTTCGAATACAATTGGTTTCTTCTGAATATTCAGGGATAATTCTAAATGATATTAATACATGTATAATTTTATATATTCAACGAATAAGACATGGACCATGGTCTCATGGCCTAACAAGTATAGAGTCAGGCTACTCAACAAATAAGACATGGACCATTAATGATCCCATCAGTTTGTTGGTCAACTAGTTAGCAACTAGGACCACTTTAGGATCTATAACTCTTAAACCACACGTCCTAAATCAAATCCAAATTCAATCTCATAATTCAGATTTCCTTCAATCTCTTCGTCTGCTGATCTTTCAATGGAACAGTACATAAGATCGTCAAAAAACAACAACCAGATAACTCTTATAATTAATATCTCCACCTCTTCCTCCACTTAGAACCCTAATCATCTCAAATTCAACTTCTTAATTTTCATCAAAAACCCAATTCTTCGCTACCTGATCTTCTCTTCACTGCTCTTTCTCTTCTCTTCCTTTCCTCTTCTTCTTATTCTGCGCCATCTTCATGAAAACCACTATCTCTCACTTTCAATACCTTAAATTCCAATTTCCCTCAAAACCCACGTCGAGTTTTCCTAAAAAACTCAATCATGTCTCAACCAAAACCAAAACCAAAACCGGACCCTTGTTCCTTTTCATCTCCAAATTCTCTTTCTAATTGGCTTAAATCTCGTTTACCATCTGATTCATTTGCTTCTTGGGGTATTAAACCCGGTACTAAGAACGTTCATAATCTTTGGCTTGAGATTTCTGAAGGTGAAACTTCCTTGCTTGATTCAATCCCTCCTATTAGAACTGTTAATGTTGTTTCAGTAAGACTTATTGATGAAAATCGGAGAACTTGACTTGAATCAAAACAAGAATTATCGGATGGGATTCACCGTGAAAGGAATAGACCCTTGTCTGAAAAAATGAAACCTGTTGAGAGTGTTGAAGAAGCTGTTTTAAGGGCTATAAAAGAAGAACTTGGTTCAGTAATTGAGAATGATCTTAGTAGTGTCGTACAGATTGATACTGATTCATATAAGAAGAAAATTGAAGAAAGGGTTTCGATGTCGTATCCGGGTTTACCTGCTTGTTATGTTTTACATACAGTTGATGCTTTTGTTCAAGGATTACCAAATGAGGAATTTTGTACCGAAGAAGAAGAAGAATACAGTGGATGACAAGGCAGTGAATGTTAAAAAGCATTTTGGGAAATGGGTCGATTCAGATTCTTTATGAATTTTGATTCTAAGGTGATGAACTTTTACATTCCCAAATAGTAATCGCTAGACTCTGTGCCATTATGCAGAAAGTGCAACTGTACAGCATTTCGCAATAAGCTTGTATTAGGGACTTCTGCTAATTCCCTGTAAATGTGATTAGCTTTTAGTTTACGTTTCTGTGTTGTTGCACTAATTACGGTGAGATTCTCTGTCAAGGGGAAACCAGCATTCACCACAACTTTCCGTTTTGGTATAACAATGGGTAGTGCTGGATTTGGATTAAGATTAAGCAAATTCATCTCCTTGCATTACCAATAGCATAGTGATCGATAGATTATAGGCCTAAAATTGGTGATCCATTAGATTTTCAGTAAACTAACCTGTAGTTCGTATTTCCTCTTAGTTTTCTTTGAAAGGTATGGTCTTGAAAAAAATGAAATTAGACCACATGATTTCTAGTCATGCCCGATAACCACTCCGGCACGTCCACTTGTTGAGTTTAAATTAGGTCTTGTCCTAATGTATTTTCCACCCCAAAAAAAGTGATAATTATTAAATGAATGAAAACTATTATCTGCAAAAGAGGAAAATCCTAGCAGCTATTTCCCCCCACCCAAAAAAAAAGTGATAATTATGAGATGAATGAAAATTATTATGCAAAAGAGGAAAATTGATACCGGATGGTTCTAATTCTTCTGAACCCTCCGTTTCTCTTTTCCTCATCAACGATTCTAGAGGGACCAGTGCGTGTGGTTGGGTTAGGTGGAGATTTTGTAGGCAGGATTTTTATTTTGGGGGGTAAATATATACGGGGGAAAATAATATCGTGATAAAAAAATAGTGGTTGAAAGTCCGTAAATTTTTTATGATATGTAAATATGTTGTTTTTTATATCAACATGTACCATTAAAATACAAGATAAATTGTAAGATGTTTTAATTAATGTTTGTCTTAGTAATTTTTAATGTCTATTTTTTCGTCTTGGTAAATATTTATATAGGTTTTATTCGATACAAACTTATTAGTGAAATAGTTTTTAAAATATATTGTAAAATGTATATAAAAACTTGTATTATATAATGAAATGTACATAAAAACTTACATCATCTAACTTTATTTAAATAATATTTAAAAGTAAAAGGGTATAATTCAGTGAATACAAACCGGATATTATAATTTAAATGTTTTAGGAAGAATAACTATCCACACTAATCATAATGTAGCTTCATCCCTTGTATTTGTAGTGGTTTGTTAAGCCTTTTTGTTCCCAAATAGCAACCAATATTTATATTAATAATCAAGAGGATGTTTAATTTTTGCAGTTGATAACTATCATCATCCGAAAATAAACACTAGTGATCATTTTATTTTTATTAAATATGGATGTATGAGGTTAGATTGATCTAGTGCTTGAGTTTGAAACTTGTAGCACCAACTTATTTATCGATAAAAAAAGTATATTTTTTTGTTCGCCAATTTTATTTTAGTTTTAATAATTTTTTTATATTTATTAAAAAAATATCTAGATTTTAAAAAATTTCATATTTTTTCTTGTTATATCCATTCAACAATTCCCCACATATTTTTACTATTTTTAAAATACTATTTCCTCTGTCCATAAAAGACAAGTCTTTTTCTTTTTTAATTTCTATCCCAAAATAAATAATTTTTTTTTATTTAAATAGTCCTTACTAATATTTGATCATGTTAAAATTTTCTCTAATACGATAAAAAATTTAATAATGATATTTATACTTGTTGCGTAGATCTTTTAAACAGATTTTTAACGATATAATTTTTACAAATACTCACCTTTTAGTTTATGAGATACGCTGATTTAAAATTTTAATATATAAAGATAAATAAAGAAAATAAATCTCTCTCATATTTTTTTAAATTTTTTTATAAACACAAAAAAAATTACTTTCTTTAAAACAGAGAGAGTATTATAAAAAGTTTAAAATGAGTTAAATAAGTATAATCTTAGAATAAATGAAAAAAAAGCTATAAATCTAAGAGTGTACTTAAAATGTTGCATTAGGACCAATAGAAATTTTATTGATAACAAAAAAGAGCTTAAACTGTTTCGTTGATACAAATATACAATGCATCATTAAATAAATAAGGACTAAATACATCTTGAGAATAGAGAAAATGGAGCAAAAAACTATTCTCAAAAGTTGTACCTAAATAAAACAGACGGATATAGTATGTGCTATTGTGTTTCCTTAAAACAGGTATAGAAGTGATTATCCATGAGTAAATCGGAGGTAAATTTTAGACAATAATTACATTAGAAAACACCCTGATATTAATCGGAGAAATTAATTGAATGTAGAGTAGTAACCTTAATACAAGAAAAACGTTACGTTTGACCCCGAAACGGAAATGCTTCTAATGGGTCAAAGTCAATCACAATTAACTTTCTCTAGTAACTTACTCATAAAAATTAATTTGGTATTGACAGCTTGCAGGTGTTTGTCACAAAAACTAAAGTCAAAAATTGCTCTTAAGTTAACTATAAGAAAATTCTGTAGCAAGATATTATTATTACTACAGTGAAGAAATAAGTGCCCCGAGCAAGAAAACGAAGAGGATGGAATCATCATCATCATCATCATCATCATCAATATCTTCTTCACCACTGCATTTCTTCAAGATAATCCTTGATCACACCATTCAAGATAATCTAGTAGCAGAATTTAATCACGTGGGTATCAAAAATTAGGTCCGTACTGATGATGTATCACCTTCAGATAATAATATGCTTTTCACACTAAAATTAGGTCCTAGCAGAACTCTTTTAAGTCTTAACTGGTAAGATGATGGATTGGGAACAGCTTGTAGCAGCAAGTCCCATCGTATCGTTAAGGATTTATAGTGACTGACGGTTAAAACGGTAAGCAAACTGAATTTATGAAGCTTCCAGAGGACAAAAGCAAGAACCCTTCACAGGACACTATTTCCCTTCTCTCTAAACTACTCTGCAAACACCACCACCGACCATTTCTATCTCCATCCCTAACTCATAGCCTTGAGACCCATTAAAAATCAGTCCTAAGCAAAATAATGTCGTCACACTATGATCAGAGCAGCAAGAAGAGGAAGAAGATGGAATCATCATCATCTTCTTCACCACTGCATTTCTTCAAGATAATCCTTGATCACACCATTCAAAATAAATGCCTGGTAAGTAAGGTTTTAGTACTAACTAACATTTTGATCTTTAATTGGTGTGTGGGAACTAATATCTTTGAGTTCTGTTTGGAACAATTGGGAAGCTATTATGCATTAGCTTCATGTCTTTTTTTCTGGTTTTTATTTCAACAGCTCTACTATAATTGAGCTCTGTTGTTTTCTGTTAGCTGCAGTTTTCTTACCTTCTAGGGAAGGAACTGGTTTTTCAATAAAATTTATTTTCCCGATTCTTCCTTCCTTAAACTTTCTTCTCAACATACTTTACAGTTCTACTTTCTATCTCTAGCCCAAGATAACTATATGTTTGTTTCTTCAGCCACAAACTTAGAATACGAACATACTCCACAGAACCAAACAAACTTGTGTCTACAAATCAAAAAATGTTTTAGTTCAGAAGATCTTTGAATGTCTTAATTTCTCTTTCAGAAAGTTTCAAAAACCAAAAATTCCATGAACACACTCTGATAAAAAGAGCTACTAGCTAGATGGGGTTCTGATCTTTCCAGTTTGTTTGTTGTCAGATCAATATTTCACATTTCAGTGATGAGGACTCACTTTGTTAGCATTGAAATAAACCCACATTTGATATTCTAGCTAGTTAGAAATTTGATTTTGCTTTTCTTCTCTAAACTTTTGCCCGTAAATTGAATAAAGTTTGTAAATGTGACAGGAAATCCCAAAAGAATTTCTTAAGAGGTTTGGAAATGAACTATCTGACCGTGCAATCATCGAGGTTCCTAGTGGTTCAATCTGGCGTATAAGATTGACGAAAAGTCGAGGTGTGATTTCGTTTGAGAATGGTTGGCAAGAATTCATGGAGTTTTACTCTATTTCCGTCGGACATTTTTTGGTTTTCAGATATGAGGGGAAATCAAAATTTCATGTTCTTATATTCAATATGAGTGCTACTGAGATTGAATATCCAATAATGCATAACTTCCAAACCAGCTTTAAAGATAAAGCTCAAGTGATCTGTATTAGTGATAGCAACAATGGAGCTTCTACCCAAAGTGAATCTTTATCAAGTAGTGGCGGTCATGTCAATCTGAAAACTGAACCAGGTAAGTCTCTTAACCATCAAACTCAAACATATATGGCTTATCTCGGCTTGTTTTATTGTGTTATTGTTTACTCAATTTGCAAATGCAGCTGATGAACATGAT
>JAJJMC010018132.1:146687-178642 GCA_023531435.1 Papaver californicum | reverse complement strand
CTTAATAGAAACTAAGGTGCAAACTAGACACTAAAATGTGTCTATCAGCCTATTGTCCAGAAACCTTTAAAATCTGGTTGAAATGGTCTTCTAAAATAATGTCATGGGTGAAATAAACGGTATTAAGTTTCCAAAAAACTGACAATTGTACCCTTAAACCATTTAGATTTCTCTTTTTATTCCAAATTATATCTTTCCCTTTCTCCATTGTCGACAGAAAAAACTCACATACTATTTCTCTCACCAACCTTTCTTCACCATCTATAAAAAAACCATAAGTACTATATTTCTCCATCATCGACACTTTCTTTCTCCATCTCACCACCACAAACACCTTTTCATAATAGTAACTGTCACCACCACCACCATAAACACCTTGTATTTTATTACTGCAATTACCACCACCGCCACCACCACTGACTCCACACTATTGATAATAAAAAATCACTCTAATTCCCTAACTTCAGTAAGATTTGTCAATTTCATAAAAGTTAGGGTTTTGTCTTCCATCAATTTCACAAGATGAGCACTGGTGAATTTCCTAATTATCCTTAATTCTCTTTTTAATTTTATTTTCTGAACTCATCAATTTCACATGTATTGACCTAAACTAGTTGGATTCATCCTAGTCTAGACCTTGATATACCTGTGAACATCATGTATTGATATAAAATGTTGTTTAATTGTGATTAAAAAGTGATCATGAGATGGATGAAATTTAGTCTATTTTTTTCTTGCGTAAGAGTTGTTCTGAATTTAAACATGGATGAAACTGATATCATGAAGTACTGGGGTTTAGCTGGTTATGCTTAGATTAAATAGAAATTTGACTATGAACTTGTTAATTTGCTGTAATTCATAAAGATATCATATTATACTTGCAAAACCCTTGTCTGAAAGGGGTTATTAGCTAATTAGGTTGAAAAGGGACATTCATGAAGTAGATTTAGTGTATATGCCATCTTTTAAGAATAATTACTAGCAAAAAATAACAATACATTTTAAAAATACAAAATGTTTCAGTTTTTATTGTTGATGTTTGTCTAAAACAGGATGAAAATAGTTTTATTTTGTTTCAGATTCAGTTGAATTTGGTTTCATCTAGGTCTAAACTAGGATGAAACCAGTTTCATCTTGTTGCAGATTCAGTTGAATTTGGTTTCATCTCGTTTAAACTAGGATGAAACCAGTTTCATCCTGTCTAGACTTAGTCGAATTTGGTTTCATCCAGGTTTACAAATGGTCATTATGAATTAACTCCAAAATAAATTTTTGTAGGAAGTAAAAGGGGGATAAGTACTGAATCAAGAACGAAGAATCGGCATGATGTGTATACCGGTGGTGAATTAAGAACAAAGATGATACATGCATGATTTCAATGTGGTCGCCGAAAGGAATGAAGTAGATTTGAAGGAAAAGGAAGACAAGAAAACTTTTCAATCAAATATAAAATCAATAGTCAAGTTAATGGAATGGAACTACCGAAAATAGAATTTTTGAATGTAATTAGTGTTTTTAAAGAAGGAAAACGAGGCAAACGGAATATAGCAAGGCACCTAAATCCTTAGAGTACAAAAAATCTATTGATGTAGTTCGTTTACGTTTTTTGTTTGTAAACTTTTATCTTTGAATACATTTATGAAAATCAAATTGTGAATATGCAGAATGAAACCAGATACATCCTAAAAAAAAAATTATTTTCGTCAGAATATGAAGGATGAAACCAGTAACATCCTGATGAAATTATGTATTTTTATTAGAATATGCAGGATGAAACTAGTTCCATCTTGAACAAAACTTGTTTTTTAGGTAAGGCGATGAAGATTGTTACTTTTCTTTACTGATCAATAATTTGTTTTGTTATTTTTCTTAAGTGATCAATAACTTTTTTTCTCGTTTCTCTACGGGTGATAAATAGTAACTAATAAGGTCCTTGACCCTACAAAGACAATCCGAGATACTAATAAGTAACTAAAAGAATTTATGGAAGTACCAAGGTGCTTCCATACAAGAGTGGCACATCTAAAGAGATCGAAGGGAAGACTGCTCTATTAAACTGCGACTAATTTTTTTCAGCCACATGTTCATATATTCGAAAATGTAATACTATAAATTTATCTAGCCTGCAATGCATCAACGAGGAATGAACCTATGGTCGACACTGTATTTGCAGGTTCTGTACAACATTATAACACTTTTTGTACCTATGAGAGAAACCTAACAAACACTGATTTAATTACTATGTTAAAGATTTAATAATAACCATTTGAACTTTAACGTGCCCAACTAAGAGACGTGTGAAATAAATTTAGAGAATTTACATTGTGAGTCTGTGATGGTGGTGTTAACTATTAATGATACTTATCAGTTTTCACAGTAACCACAACAACTTGAGGCTCATCTATTTAAATACGTAAGTTAGTCGGTCTTGCTTTAGCAAAATAAATAAAAGGGTATTTTAGTCATGTTTAAAAAAATCAGTTATAACAATTGGGTAAAATATCCGATTAAGGCTACTTAAAAAAGTATCTAAAAGGTTTTTGGTTATTTAAAAAATATTTTATTTTACTTATCTTCTAGACCCAAGATTTTTTTTAAAGGTTATTAAACCAATTAATTGTAAATTGATCCATTCTCATATTATCCATCCCTTATACTGGAAAATAGTTTACTATGAGTTTTTATACTTCGTTTTTCATATGTGCTGTGATGAATTACGAAATATAAACATGAAGGTTGAGGTGAGTGAAGAAATTGAAAAAACTGTTATTCTATGGGAACTATACACTTGTTTTCTATCTAGAGCTTGGGAGGGTGATTATTGGGAAATTGGGCTTTTCATTAAGTGAAATTATTATTTGTAAGTGGTTATTTTTTGAACCATAAATATATATGCATACACACCATGGGAAAAAGCTGCTTTGTTTTTGTATGAAAGGAAATGGATGGTTTTTTTCCATAGGGATTTATTGGATGGTTTGACTTTGATATATGTCGGCCACACGTTTAGAAACATGATTTTCTTTTAGACACTTTCCGATTTGCATTTTTATTTTTTTATAGGTAAAGACAAAATTACACTACTCCTTCCCAATGTCTGCACAGAGGTCGGGCATTAGCCAAACTGGTGGAATACACCATATGGTCGTCATTAGTATTAGTCCACTAGGTAAGTTCATGATCTACATTATTAGCCTAAGTGATTGACAGAAAACAAGAGATAGAAACTAAAATTTAGGAATTAGGTTTCCGAAATCTTGAAAGAAGGGATGAATTTGGATCTCCCAATACATGCCCATTGTGCATACATTAAAAAGGAGTAACGTAAGTGATATAATTGGTATTCTACATTGTGTTTCTGCAGACGATTTGATCAATTTTGAATTGATCGAAAAGAATTAGTTATTGGTTTACAGGACAGAACCGAGTTTATATATTCACCTTCTCTCAAATCTCTTTCACTCACACGTGTGATAACACACACTTACAACTCCTCTTTCACTCATACAACTCACACAAGTACATATGCTATTACCCTCCCTAAAGCTCAAGGGGGCTTGAAGAGAGACCTTGAGATTTCACTCACACAACTCACAATACAAGTACACAGGTGATGTTGCAATAGAAGTAGTAGGAACAAGTGTATAAAAAGCTCACGGTGAGTGTTGTACTTGCAGGTTGTGGCAAATGATGTTGTTGCAGAAAGAAACAGGAGGACAAACAAACACTACATACCAGGATAAGTAGCACATCCAGCATAAATAAATGATGCAGAGATTAACCGTAAAAGAAGCACTTCATATGGATCAAAAAATAACTGATGATTTATCTTATATTCAAAACCATTAGCATCATTATCTCCAGTAGTACTAGGTGAATCAGAGAATAAGATTTGTTCATGGCAGGAGTGGAAGATAGATGAGTAGCCTTGGGATAGAGTTGCTGCAGAACTTGAATCAGCACTATTGTTTATATTAGAAGCACACACCATTGGTAGTAGCATCTGATGACTTATGCAAACTGAGTATTATAAAGGTAATTAGCAGCCAAAACAGATAAGAGTTGTTGCACTCAGATGCACTTATTGTCGGAAACAAACAATATATTGCAGAGGTTAACAAGTTGACAACCAACTCACTGCATCCAATAAGAACCAAAATATCTTCTCACTGTCACTCTGTTGTAGCAAGAGAGGTAGTTTGTAATGACAAAGTACCAAATATTCATCAACTGATTATTCCACCATACACCAAAGAAAATTTAAACTAAACTGCCTTGCACTTATTGATTTTGGACTGAAGGAGCAATATCATTTGCCTGCATTCACCAACAGCAGTTGAACCAGTACAGGAAGTAGAAAGAGAATACCATGAAGAATACCATGATAGAATTCTAGCTTCAATAGGACTGGAGGATGGGATAAGAGGTCACAAGAGAAGTAAATTCACACATGAGAAGCACCAGGGCGATAGTTGAGCTGTGATTCAGAGGTTCTGTTGCATAAGCTGGAGTTGAAAAAAACTAGAATACGAAACGAAAAAGGGTATAACATCTTCAGGAATGAAATTCCACCAACAAGTCTGAATGCATTGTACTATTTGATGTACAAACAGAATTGAGCAAGATTAATAGTTGCCTTGGATTACTTGGATTATTCAGCACACCAGTACTTATTAAAGCACCAGTAGTTACTCATTCACACAAAACATAACTTGGATAATGAAGTAAACAATTGTAAAAGGATAAAGAACACCAGGCCACATTCTCAATTGAATGCAGACTCATCAAAGAGAACATCAATTTGTACTTATATAACTCACCAAATTCAATCACATAACAACATCTTCAGTTTCATCATTAAACTTGCAAGACAACTCACTCATGACCTCTCACATGATGAGGACTGTACCAAAACTAACATCAATTGGATGAACTGAATGTTAGCTATTTAAGCACATGTTGTGCAACAAACACTCACCTCACACACTCATCAATGTACATCTGCGATTTAAGAAGATATTTTCTCCACTATCAAATAGAACAACATTAAGCTTCTCCCTAACTAACAATTGTAGTAGAAATAGGCATGCTCAGATCTAATAGGTCCAGGTATCAGTACTAGTAGAACTTGATGAAAGAACTAGTTGAAATCAAAACTAGTTATCATCAGAACAACTTTTGAAGATGAAATTGAATGTTGTAGAGCTAGTGATGTAGAAACAGAACACATGAGATTAAATCTAAAGTAACCTAGAGATTAAAATGGAGATTACCAGCAGAGATTCGAATTTTAGCTGTTGAGGTAGAGAATTCCAGATCCAATTACTCAAAACTGAAAATCCAAAACAATCAAGAGATCAAGGACTAAAACCGAATTTTAGATCCAAAATACATGCTTAATCTTGTTTGAAGACGTTGCAGTCAGACTTCAGGATCAAATCATACTCCACAGAACAAATCTTCACTTCAAGAACTCCATTAAACTTCAAGAAGAAGAATCAAAGTAGTGAAGAAGGATTGATACCCTCAGAAATTGAAAAATATCTGAGACTGAAGCTCTGAAACCATGATAGAATTGGTATTCTACATTGTGTTTCTACAGACGATTTGATCAATTTTGAATTGATTAAAAAGAATTAGTTATTTGATGTAATTTTAAAGTGGTAAATAAAGATTCATTACTCAGACTTGTGAAGATTGATTTTAAATTTAATTTCTAAAACTAAAAGTATGAAAACTCAAATATTTTTTATAAGGTTGAGAGAAAACTGAGGCTAGGATTCCACTATTTTTCAATTTCAAAGTGATAATAATTTTAATCATGCAATTAAAACATTTTAATTTGATTCTAAATCATTGCAAAAATAGATTTTCAAAACAACAACTGTATAACAAAAGCATGGAGCATCTAGGGACCTAATCCGAGGCATGCACCATCTAACGGAATCACAATTGCTTAAAAAAAATCTTTTAAATCAATTTTCAACCAAGGCAATTAATCATAAATAAATTGCATAAATTAATTAAATACATACCACATAATTGTTGGAAAAGTAGCTTCCTCCATAGCCTCAAAGAAGAAGTTTAGCTCCTCATAGTAATGGCAAAATCCTCAAAAATCATTATTTATTACTCAAAAATTGCTTACAAGGAGAATATGATTGCACACAGTCGATTAGATATGGCTATAAGTGTTGCTGGAAACACTTCACCCCGTAACAGAAAACAGTTCAAAAGAATACGCAACAAGAAACAGTTTTCTGTTGCGTTTTGAAATAAAGTACGGTTTCTGTTTAATGAACGACAGTTTTCTGGTGTAGCCTGCTTCGTGTTCTTCCTTGGCAGCAGTAGAAATTTTTGAGCTTCCTGTTTACGTGATTCTCCTGATTGTGAGCAATTCTAAGCTTCCCAATTGTTTCTCCCTCAACCCAATTGATATACATGCCTACTTATACTAATTCAAGCTTCCAATCTCTCCAAAAACTCCCAAAAATTGCTCGTTGATTCACCGAAGAAGAAAATTCTAAAAAAAGAATTTTTTGTTTCCTGATTTCTTTTCTTTCTCGGTTCTTGATCCTATTAAGAGAAGAAATTGATCTCTTTCTCTTTTTAATTCTTTCCCAAACAATTCAGTTTCCTAAGTTAAGAAAATTCCATAAACAAACTTGTTTCCAAATTTGCTGTTACGTGAAAAGGAAATTTTTCTTCCCGCCCAAAACGTGCATTCAAAATATTGGGTGCCTTTAACTTGGGTGCCTTAATCCAAAGAGTGGGTGCCTTAATCCAATGTGAGGGTGCCTTTAATAATTCTCCAAAAATACCTAAAAAGCAATAAAAACCATAATAAGTACAAAAATTAAATACCAACAATATATAAAATTGAGATTAAATCGGACACAAAAATGTGTCTATCATTATTGGTTTACAGGACAAAACCGAGTTTATATATTCACCTTCTCTCAACTCTCTTTCACTCACACGTGTGATAACACACACTTACAACTCCTCTTTCACTCACACAACTCACACAAATACATATGCTATTAGCAAGTTTGTATTTACCGATTTCATAACATGTGTGGTTGTGCTTTGTTAAGGATTTTAAAAACATAAAACCACTATAGCTGTATTCATATCATATTTTACCTATTGAAAGATTTTTTTTATTTCTAATGGTGCAAAAGGTAAAAATATGACGCTATAACCTTAAGTTTATTTTTTACAAATGTTATCTTGCTTGATGAGGATCTCCTTAAAATGGTACGGTGAATAATGGTACTAATCGTAGAGAAGTAATAATTACATTAACCTAGTAAACCATATTTGGTGCATATTTTTGTACGATTAATCACTATATAAGATATTTAAACTTGCAGGACTGAAGGACAAAAAAGTTACCTTATTTCTTTCTCATACATTTCTCATTCCACACAATTCACATGCGCAGGAAGGGAATTTGTGTGAGGCTGTAATTCCAAATAGTTGTTGCATGTCCTTTTACTAATAAATTGATCCATTTTATACTCTCCATCCCTTATATTATCTGTAGTAAATAATTTATCGTGTGTTTTTATATGTGCAGCTGTGAGTTTCATTATGATAAGTTACCAAATATATATAAGCATTAAGGAAGGTTGAGGTGATGGAGTAAATTGAAAAGAGTGTTATTCTATGTGAAGTATATCTCATTTTCTATCCAGAAGAATATCACTGAAAATATGGTCTTCTTCAATAAGTGGATTTAAGCTTGATTTGCAACAAGCATAATACCCCAAGAAATTTATCAGTTTTATTATTTTAGTAATGGAATAAAGATCGAGTAAATTAAGTTTTTCTTTTTTCTTTTTTCTTTTATGTAGGGATTGATAGGGGATGTTTTGACTTTGATGTTCCATCCATGCCCCTAAACATTAAAAATATATTTCCTTTTGGTCACTTTCAGTTAACAAACAAAATCACTAAAGGATTTTACTGAAACATAATATATAACCATTAAAATAGTAAATGATACTTTCTGAAAGATTATTTGAGATATTGGTCACATGGTACAAGTTTGATGGGTTAAATGAGTAGATCAAATTTATACCAATTGCAACACAAATGCATTTTTTTTTATGCAAGATTAATTATTTATACCTTGATAATCTTTTTTCAACCAACTCATTATATCTGCTGGAAAGTTATCATAGAGTTTAAAATCATTACTCTCATCTCTTGCCTGATTTACAAGAGAATGAGCTATATTGTTTGCTAGTATGTGAATATACTTACAGTACCAAAATTGAAATTTACTCATTATTTTCTTTATATCTAAAATGGATCCCTGGATTGACCAATGAACACTTGGTTCGACCTCATTTACTAATTTTACTACTGTTTCACAATCTGACTCTAGAATAACTTTATCCAATCCCAAGCTTTTAACCAATTAACTGGTTACTTCATAGCCTAACACTCCAGTTGTTCAACTTTATATCCAGCATTTGCATTTAGTCTTTTATCATAATATCTTCTTTTTGCCCCAACACAGGTACCTGCAGAATTCCTAATAGTTACTCCAATACTTCCATCTGAAATTTCAATATAAGAAGCATTAAATGTTTATTTTAAAGTAATCTGTAATTGGGGGCACCCAAGTTTGAATCTGCACACAAGAAAAATCCTTTGTTCTACCATTCTCAGTGTCAGCTGAGATGATAGAGAGAATAAGTTCATCATGCAAATCTTATTATTGTCAATAAACAACTCACAAACAAAATTAAAACTCAAATGGTTAGATGAGCCAGTAGATGGTTCAGGGGGGGTATCAAGACCTATAAACCAACGATCTAACCAAATATTAATTTTTATGCCACACCTAACAGTCCACATAATTTTTTTTAACAATCTCAATACCATCGTATAAACTTTTCAAGATCCAAGAACTATCCTCATTCAACTTGTCTATGTGTAAAAATTCCTTATCCTTAGAATACTTGACCTTAATGACCCTCACACACAAATCATCAGGATTATTGCAGAGCTTCCACGCTATTTTATTAAGGAGATCTTTATTGAACATTTCAAGGTTTCTAAAAGCTAAACCACCTAAGGCTTTTGGCTTTTGAAGATGATGCCAGACAATGAAATTTATACCTTTTCTATCAAGATAATTCCACCAAAAATTTATTTGAAGAGAGTCTATTTTGTTCAGGGGATTTTTAGGGATCTTAAAACAACTCATGTGATGGGAAGGAACAAAATTCAAAACATGTTTTATCATGGTAGTTCTACCCAGCTTGATTAAGAATCTTTCCTTTCCAATTTTTGAGTTTACATTCAAAAGATTGAATTAAATGTTTGAAATACTCATATTTGTTTCTACCTAGGAGAAGGGATACACCTAAATATTCCTCAGTATCCTTGATAAGAGTCATATTCAGTTGTAAAGCCGTAAATGAAGCTCAGTGGAAAAGCACAACAACCGCTTAAAATGAGCAACATAAATTACTACCTCCGTTTCAGGAAAAGAGTTATTATCACTTTTTCAAATTGACCTATTTTTAGACTAAATGAAAAAAGTGATAGTAACACTTTTCCAGAAACGGAAGGAGTATTTTTTAAGGGGGAGAAGGATAATCATACACAAAAGCTTTCGTAATGATCTAAAATCTCTATCTCATATCCTTAAATACAACACTCTAACCTAAAATTTGTCGTGTGACCCAAATTTGTCTCGAGATATTAATTCTACTTTGTGGATAATATATGGCGAAAAATTTATTTCATGACTAATTTTTGCATGTGACACAAAAATTGCCTTTTGATACAAAATATATTCTTATCTGGGATCATTACTTAAATCCACAATTAATTGGGACCCAAATATGGTCAACAACTCGAAAATTGCATGGCGACTTTAAATATACCTCAGTGATTCAAAATATGATATGTGGTTCAAAATTTACACCATGAACCAAAATCTATCTATTAACTTGAGACTTTCAACGAATCTAAAATCTACCACTATGATGTAAAATTTATCTTGTGACTTATTATTTATATTATACAAGAAAAACAGCTATTATAACCTCTAAATTTGCCACCATAGCCTTAAATTTACCCAACGATCCAAAATATGCCTAGTTAGTCGACCAAATTTTGCTCCTGAACTAAAATTGCAACGTGACTCAAACAGTATATCATGAACCAAAGTATACCCGTGGCTCCAAACTTGCACCTTAACTTAAAATTTGTTATTATAACTTTGTGTTACTGAACACAGTGATTAGACTTTATGTTTTTTTTTAAGTATAAAAACCAATTAGCCAATTGATAATAAGCGGAATGACCCTTCCATATTATATTTAGTGTTTATAGGAGATATTAACAAAAAAAAAACATAATAATTAAACTTTAATTTCCCATAAACTATTATCCTTCACACGCTCCCTCATGTATAGGACACTCTCTATAGATCTCTAACACGTGGACTTTTGTACGGATAGCCGTTGGATTTACTCTCATACAAGCATATCTGTAATATCAAGTTAAAGTATACGAGCATCCAACTCAAAATCAAATAACACTTCATAAAAAAACCAAACAATAGTGGATATTAATTAAAAAAAATAGCAACTAACCTTCAGGTAAAAAAATAATTAGTAACTAACCTAGTAAACTATATATTACATTTGGTGTATGTTTTTAAACCTGCAGGACGAGAAGATACAAAGTTGCCTTTTCTATTTTCGGAAATTTTTTACTAACACAAGTTACATGCCAATTAATGAATTTTGTGTGAGATCGAAACCCTGAAATATTTGTTGCATGTGTATTGTTCGTGGCTTATACAGGCAAACAGGCTTACATATATGCTAAGTTTCATTGTGATATGGTTAGACATTCATAATAAAAAGATTAAAGGTTGAGGTGATGGAGGAAATTGAAAAGGTCATTATTCTTTAAAAACACACCATCCAACTCCTTTTCTACTTAGAGAAGTGCCGATTATATACAACAGAATGAGTATACTTCATTTTATCTTTTCTTAATATTGCAACAAGCTCACTAGAGATATATAATGAAATCCTAATTTATTAGTACCGTTTGAGGGTCTATTACCAAAATTTTGTAGATTTTTTTTTTGTAGACGTTTCTAAAACTTAATATGTTAAATATTTTCTTGTGTATTTTTATACAGTCTTGATTACAGTTAATTTTTCTTTTCTGTTTCGAAGTGTAGATAAAATTAAGTATACAAAGGTCATTACCGTTTTTTTGATCTTGATGCTTTGATTAAATTTAAAACTCTTAAAAACAAGAGGGACCTCGGTGACTAATAACTGTTCACTTTGCAGATGAAGTTGCCACCACCAGTTCTTGATCAGAAACAATCTCTCCAGCACCTGCAAGTTGATCAGATAGATTTTTGATTTCATTTATCAAAGTAGAAACAAATTTATCACCTTGTTTGAGAGATAAAAGCTTTGTTCGAAATTGAATAGAACGAGTTGAAGAAGCTCGAGAAAACCTTTCTTTAATGTTTTTCCAGAGATGATAAGATGAAGTAGATCTAGAGAAGTAAACTATAGCTGAATCAGAAATGGTTGAATGGATCCACATCATGATAGTGGTGTCTTCATCAATCTAATATGTGTAGAAAGGATTATCAACACCATTAGTTTGATTGCGCATAAATGTAAATTTGGGGAGGACAAGGATGAGATCCATCAAGAAACTTCATGGTTTTATATTTACGAATCACATGAAGCATTAGATTTCTCCAGGGTAATGAAATTATCTTCCTTAAGTTTGATTGAACAATGTTAGTTAACCGACAATGTAAGAACCTCATCTGTGACAAACCGCTTTCATAACAATTTAGTGACACTTATAGTGTAAGAACCTCATCAACTGTCTTTAAAAATTTAGTGACACTTATAGTTGTTACAAATATTTAAACAATTATAATTGTCATAATTATTTGTAATATAAATAACT
This sequence comes from Papaver californicum, assembly GCA_023531435.1. Classification (NCBI taxonomy): domain Eukaryota; kingdom Viridiplantae; phylum Streptophyta; class Magnoliopsida; order Ranunculales; family Papaveraceae; genus Papaver; species Papaver californicum. Next base: position 166,660 of record JAJJMC010018132.1, on the reverse strand, counting down.
GTGACAAACCACTTTCATAATACTTATAGCTATCACATAAAATTACTACTTTCTCCGTCCCTATTATAAAGGCGGAGAAGTAGAAATCTCTTAGAATAAGAAACTTTTTGGTTTTCAAATATTCATGTCTTTTTTTCTGTTTTTGTCCTTTGTCTTATTCTCAATATAATTTTCCATACATCATAAATAAGGATATATATGTCAAAAGAAATCTTGAAATTAAAGTTTCGACTATTTAGTGGGACAAAAAAACTTCAATATTCCACCTTTATAATAGGGACTGAGGAAGTAATAATTAAAAGAAAAAAAAAATTGGGCCTAAGCTAAATGGGGCTCTAGGAAATGGCCTAGCTCACCTATAGCCTAAGACGACCCTGGTACATAGCTTAGCTTTTAGTGTTTCAAAGCAATTTTCCTTTCAAATTTCGCTCTTTCATTAGTCCGATGAGTTTCTTAATTACATCTTTGTTTCTATTAGTCCTCTTATATTCTACGAGAGGTAAATTTAATGCTTCGTTCGTCTTAATTTAATTGTTATATTATGATTTTATTTTTATCTTAATTTATTTACTATAATTTATTTTATTTTTTCTAATTTATTTTTAACTTTGAATTCGTTCATAGCTTAATGAATATGAACTTAATGAACTGTGTAGGTTTAATTTTTAAACACCACTCTTAAATACTTCGGGTACATTCATAAACATTTTTACTCTTGAAACTACCAATGTACCTACTAATTTTTAAATGTTTGCGTAAAGTAGGTGGGGTGGGAATGCGTGCACAACTCATGACCTTGCAATGAGATCACTCTATGGCCTATATGCAGTAGTACACCTTATCATTTACTTAGATTGTCTAGTCTAGTACTAGTCTATATCCACAGCATGGCGCATATTAAGTTGCCATACCAGCACTGAATGCAAAACAACAAGACTGGCTGGCACAACAAGATGCATTAATTAGTGCTCACCTAAGGAAGTTAGAATTGTGCTCTCTTTTACCCACATGTGATTTCTAAGATCACTCTGCTAAAACATATCATCTTCTTTCTCCAATCTAATAAGTTTGTTACATATAATCTGATCTCTTCCTCTTTATCATCATAATTCACCATCAATGAGGTAACAAATTTATTTCTTTCTCTTCTTTTTCTTAATTTCTATGCTTCATTTCTTAATTGATTGTGTGTTGGAATATAGGTTAAAGGATAAGGTGGCCATAATCACCGGTGCAGCTAGTGGTATCGGTGAAGCAGCGGCAAGGTTATTTGTAGAAAATGGTGCATTTGTCGTGATTGCTGACATCCAAGATGAATTGGGTGATAAAGTTGTCTCTTCGATTGGGCCGGAGAAAGCTAGTTATATACATTGCGATGTTACGGATGAAAAACAAGTCGAGGAGACAGTAGCATATGCTTTAGACAAGTATGGAACACTAGATATTGTGTACAGCAATGCAGGAATCATAGGATCAATGCGTCCGATTCTTGATATAGACATGAATGAGTTTGAGAATATGATAGCTATTAACGTCTGCGGTGGTGCAGCCTTGATAAAGCACGCTGGTCTTGCTATGGTGGCACGGAACATTCGTGGATCAATCATATGCACGGCAAGTGCGACAGCAATTCGTGGTGGGATAGGACCAATTGATTACACAACATCAAAGCACGCACTATTGGGTCTGGTTCATTCTGCTTCTTCTGAGTTGGGAACGTATGGGATCAGAGTTAATTGTGTCTCTCCTATAACAGTTGCGACACCATTGACCTGTAAGTTACCTGTGTTCAGTAATTTAAGTTTGGATCCAGAGCTTATCGAAGCTTTTGCTTCAGTCACATTGAATCTGAAGGGAATGGTTCTAAAAGCGAAAGATGTAGCAGAGGCAGTTTTGTTTCTTGCTTCCGAAGAATCAAGTTGCATCAATGGGCATAATATAGTCATCGATGGAGGATTAACATCTACTAGCAACATATACCCAATAGATTATGCCACACTTGTAATTCCGTTTTTGGGATGGTCAGTCCATAGATGCATATCAAAATGTTCTTCCTTTTTTGCAGTTTGTAAGAGTTACTTGTTCAACTAGCTAGAGATCTTGCATCTTAATTACATTGATATTGAGAATGAAATTTGATGGGTGGGTGTTTTGACACTCCTACTTGTTATCAGGGTTAATTGCGTCCCTTGGATACATTAATTCAGATTGTGAAAACTGGACGAGGGCCGATAATAATCTGCAGATTTACTCGAAGCATCATGTGTGTAACTAGTCGTCTCAGACTCACTATCGGGAAAGATTTAAACTAGCTCCATAATCAGAGAGTCCGACAGTCGGATACACTTGTGATTCTGACTTGACCTTAAGTCACATACTGTATGTAACTAAAACCTGAGTAGGCCTTAAGCTACATTTGCTAACCAGATGTTTCAGCAACAACTGCATGGGTAAGATGTATACAGAATCCCCATATCTTAGAGAGGAACCAAACTGAATAACCGAACATGCAAGTAGCTTTCAAGGATGCAGGGATGGAATGGAGTCTCTTAACAACAAATGGAAGTCGTCCCATGCACAATCTGCTTGGGAGGGATCCAGACAGATACTGTATATATCCTAAAATGAAACAAATCTGAGGAATCTAATTTAGAAGGAATACATAACTATCCTACCAACTGCACAAAAGTTCAATATGCTGAATCGTTTAGATGCTGAGGTTGGTATTGCCATGATTAGTTGCTAGTAACGATGCAGAACTAGATGCAACCATTCCAATGAAGCAAAATATTGCAAGTGAGATGGCCTTGAAAGAAACGGTCAAAAGGGAAAACTGAAAATGAACTGAGAGAAGTAATTTCAAGAGACGTGCTCACGATGTACTCCTAACAATATTCGGAACTCAATCTAGAACGTTAGATGAAAGCAAGTCTTAATCTAAAGCACTAAGTACGTAAGCATATGTCAGTACGACTGATAACAAGAATTCTACTGTATTAGCAATATTAGAGAACCTAAGTGCAGGGTTTACGGACATACAGTTCCGTACAGGCAGGCGTGGACTGGGTGTATTAACTATTTATACTTGCACTCATCCTCTCAGACAAAGAAGCCGAAATCCTCGACGCCAACAGAAACATTATCTGTTCTAATTCCTAGTAGTATGGTGCAAGGAGCCTAGTTATAAGTGAGCCTAGTTATAAGTGAGCCTTTTAAATGTAGCATTATTAAAAGACGCACAATTAGCTTAATTCATTGCAGTTAATACAGTGTAGAAGCGTAAAAATCATGTTGGTTTTTACAGAGAATGAAACATTTCTAGTTTACAAATCCATATCTTCATATTCATGCAAAACAGAACTGTGGCACAATGCCATATTAGGTGAGTAGGGTCATATAATGCATATTACTACGTAGCCACAACATATAGATATCATTTTGCTAGTGAATAAGGTGTCTAATTGCCAATAATACAGTATGTCTCTAAGCTGCAACCTTACTCTACTGTAAGACTTCATCACCGAATACAAAAGTAGCTATAAAATATGTATCACGTTAAAATTTAATCCAAGTAGACAGTGGTAGAAAAAGAAGCAAAAATAGCCAGGGAAGATAGTCTAGACACTTATTAGAAACTCAAAAAGAAAGAAGATAGACATGCAATAGTACTTTATGTAAGACCCACACTCACAATTAAAATTACCAGATTAAATGTAGGTACAGGCAGATACATTCCTTCCTACTGCTGCATACAGCCCCTACACGCTTGATAAAACTCATCGTTCCCATCCTGGATACGCGATTGATAAAACCTTTCCTCCCATGGGTTTTCAAATTTAACCTCTTCTGGTAGTGGTACATCAACCGTTTCCATTGTTTTTGTATTTTCTTCTCCTAATGCTTTTAATGAAACCAAGGTGTTCATATGCGGGATTGCTTGAAATATAGCTTTATCCTTGCCAAAATTCACAAGAGTTTTTGAAGATGAAGAATTTAGGTCATGAATTAAGACCTTTGTCTTTGAGCAACAGAGAACTGTACCCCTACCCGTGAGGACAAGCGAATATAGGATGAATTCTTGTGTATCTGTGTTGCTTAGACTGAACTCTTTAATCCAACCCAATGACCCATCTTCTCTCTTCTTCAATAGCAATATATCAGAAGTTTTCGTATCATTATCATAGTGGTCAGCATATAAATAACCCCCCAACACCCCAAGTATAAATTTCCAATCAGTGGGAAAATCTGTAGGCACTTCGGCAAACATTTCATCAGCCAAATCAAAAGCCACAATTTCACCATTTTTGAGCTTCCAATAAAGAGATTCATTCACAAGCTCACCACGGACATTACTAAATAAATCCAGGTCTTTGTTTAATTTCTTCCCTGTGTTCCTCCATCCCTTGCCACTGCCCAGTGTGTACACCTCAACATGTACAGAATTGGGTTCTTTCCACAGTTTATACATCCTAACAACCTTGTACTCATTAGACAAAGAAACATAACCAAATCCAGTCACCAATCGTTCACCAAGACCAGGTGTTCTCTTAACTCCAGGCAGAGTCACACATTCCCTGGTGATGGGATTACATATATAAGCAGGTTCATAGTTGACCCACTCATTATCATAGCATCCATTAAGACAAACTAAACCATTACAGGAACCACTAAAATCGTAAAACTTAAACGGAGCAGGGTTTAGTTTCATTCTTGTAACTCTATGAAATGCTTGTTCCTCTGAAGAAGAATTCTTATCATAAAACTCTAAATAATGAAACTGTCTGTATGCATAGACTGGATTGTCATTCACAAAAAGGAAATTAAACTTACCACCAGCAGAATCAACATCGTTAAGGCAGTGATCCAAGTGAGATTGAGAAAACGATTGATGATTAATAACACTATTCCATGATTTGGAGACTAACTTGCAGTCTAGAACTGATTCAGTTGGTAAACGTGTTAAGATGTTGGAGATGATATCTACTGGAAGCATATTAAAGTTCCCCATTTCAGACCCCGGAAAAACGATCTACAGAGTATTAATGGAAGAAGAAGAAGAACAGATGAAACTTTGAAGAATAAAATTGTTTTAGGGTTTTTGTTGTGGAGACGTGAGTAAGCGACCCACTTTGAGAAATATAAAGGGATACTTTCCCCTTCTAGTAGTACTGAGAATGTTGAAATTGGTATATGGAAGGGTTGATTAGGGGTATTTTGCGGGCAATTTAATGATTTACCTTGATTGTTGAAAAATAATGATGCACAAAAAAAGAAAAAGAAATAAAATGTGTTCATACTTCTTCATATAGCAACCGAAATGTTATGTCAAACTTAGAAATCCCCAGACTGAAGGATGTCAAGTCTGGAAATAAGGCATCAAAAGATGTCTGCAAATTGAGCATGTTTTTGGTTCCGAGATCCCGGATTCTAACCATTGATGGATGCAATTGAGATGGAATCAGTGTTTACACCTCCTAAGCATACATATTTTGTTGTCATTCTCACCATTCTCTTGTACTACTAAGACTTCCAAATATATAGGACGGCTAGGCAACTCATCTACAAAGTCCTGGATCTCTATAATCCCAAGGTTGGGCTCTTTGTTGAGTATTTCTCAAAAATGTTAATTCAACATTGCAGTTTCTTTTTTTCCAAGGTTTCGGATCCATCGTTTACAAATGTGATAACAATGTCGTGTTGTATGTATCATAATATCTTTGCACTGCACTCGGTTGATGAGGACACAAAAATTGTTGCATATCAGGATGCATAATTTGTTGCTGTACTCTTTGTGAAGGAGGTGGTTCCTCCGGCCGAACAAATAGTTGCAAGATGGGAATACACAAGTAACACAACCCAATCGGTATACCGACCATCCAGAGAACTAGTTGTTGATGAAACCCAAAGGAGGTGACTAACATCTAATCTATTCACAGATTTGGCGGAATTATCTAACTCTATGATTTCCAACAAAAGTAAAGTAAAAAGCTAAAGTTCCGCTTAAATACCGGCTTCAGCTTCAGTTAACCTTTCATCATACTGGTCCAAGAAATAATCACAGAGCTGTAACAGCTGATCCGCAAGTGGTGGTATACCTGGGTTACGGTTAGCGTTGTACATGTGGGCATTGTATGCAATTTGCCAAACATCCTGCTGGAATTCTTTTCTGGTTTTATACTCCATCCTTCTCACTTTTTCCGTGATGGTAGAAAGGTCCATTGGATGTTCTATGATGTCCAAGTAATCAGGTGCATCCTTCTTTGACACTGGTTTAAGGAAAAGGAAAGAAACCTCGGCATTCTTTAACCCATCCAGAATGTTGTCAAGAGCATTTGATAACCCAACCTGCATCATTTGAGAAAAACGCTGAGCATAAGATGTGATCCAAAACATTCAGTGAGGATGATTCCCACGGCGACCATGTGAGATTTACACAAACGCAGGTTTGCTAATTTAAGCTCAAGTATTTCCCTACTATCTGGATATACTACAAACAGAATTTCAAATGAACAACAAAAAAGTTACCTGTCCTTCACCCCCTCTATGACGCTTAGTTTGTTGGCCATATTCTGGACCATACCGAGCAGACGACTCGACAGGCCGCTTCTTTGCAGCACGGCTCCTTTCTGGCATTCTCCGGCTGGTTCGGTATCCTCTTGGTTCCTCAAGATAATTATCATCTCCAGTCTCATCGAGTTTTACCTTCTTTTTCTTCTTCATTTTCTGCCTCTCTAGTTCCTCCTTTTCTCTCTGCTGCAAGGCTTCATGGTACCTTCTAGCCTCAGCTAATCTATTTTGCTCTAACTGCATCACTCGTTCTTGATACAGAATTCTTTCCCTTTGCCTCTCCCTTTCCACCTCCCTTTCCCTATCTCTTTCCCTTTCCTTCGCCTCTCTAATGACTCTTCTTTTATTTTCCTCTTCCCAAAATTTCTTGTCCTCTTTAGCTTTTCTTTTTGCTGCTGCCTCATCAGCAAACCGTTTCTGTTCTTGCTTTCTAAGTATCTCAAAGCTTGATAACTGCATCATTTTCTCAGTCTTTCTATGCTCCTCCGGCAAACCATAATGAACTTCTTCTCTAACTTCATCCACCTTTGGTTGTTTGATAATAATTTTCTTCCGAGGTTGCTTTTCTGTGTCCAAAGGTGGCAAAATTACAATCGATGGCTGCTTCTGAGGTTCACCATGGAAACCCTCAGGTTTCATCTTGTTGGAAGTTGTCTTACTATATTTGGAGATAGTTCTACTCCCCATTTCATCCTGTTTATCAGAACTTTGTGTTGCAGCAGTGATTTGCTCAAGAGGTTTGTCAGGGATCCCACATTTTACCTTCAATTGTAAAGTTTTTGTTTTCTCAACTTTCTCCGAGGCTTCTGCAGGAACATTTCTAGCAGCGATTTTAGGTATTATTTTCTTTATAGTAGACTTTGGTTGGGCAGGGGAATCATGAAGGTTAAGCTTCCCAGATATCCTCTCCAAGCCAGACTTTTCAACATGTGTGTCCAAATCTTCTCCATACCTAGGACAGTTCTTGTTGGTCCTCATGTGTCCCGCCTAGTCCGACAAGATGAGATGTCAATACAGAATGGATCAATTAGGTATTTTTCTATTCAAATAACCGGTAGGAAAAATGCACTAACCTGACCACATGCCCTACACATATAACCTTCCCGTATATTTTTACCTGAGGGGTGCTTTTTCCTAACCTGGTTAAAATTTTCAAAAGGAAGAAAATTCATCAGGGAAGTAATGATACTGGAATTCATCCTTTTGCAAAAGCAAAAGATAAACTAATCAATTTGTGTTTTACATTTCAGCATTTCATAAGAATCATCTGCAGTAGATTTATAGCTCAAATATATTTTTGCCGATGAATCCCTACACAGTCTCATATTGTCCTTTCCACATGGGCCACACAGAGTAGCGGGGGTGATTCAGTCCAGTTTTCTAATTTAAAGGCTTAGTGAACTTTTCAATCGATAAATAGGTCATCTCAATTTTCATGTGAAAATTGATAACAACAACACTACCTTATCATTCTCCAGAGTCCCCTTCTTTGATTTGATGATGCCTGAGAAGTTCCTTTTACCAAGGATACTTTCCAACTGCAACCAGGAAAACAAAAGGAAACTCATATGAAAGTTTCTCAAGAAGATCCCTTGCAGGATGAAACCTTTGCAAAAAACTGAGGGAATGGAGGACATAGATATCCAGGGGAAAAGCTTATAAGTGTGGGCAGAATTGCAAACCTCCTTTTGATCACGAATAGTGTTCTCCATTGACATGAACGAACCATCAGGCTGGCCTGTACGGATGCCTTGTTTAACACAGACATTAGTTTTATTGATCCGTTCAGCACTTAAGTTTCGCTGCCAATTTAACTCTTCCCGTCCCCTAACAACTGTCTTTTTCTTCTTTTTCCCCTTGGTCCCATTATCTGAAGAACAAGTAGGAAAAAGATGTGGCTCATTTTTCTTTGGACTACGAAAAATTGGTGAATCAACATCCACTTGCAAACAAGGGAGAACAATGGCACTAATCAAGATTCTAGGGTGTCTTCACTGCTAGCTCCTTTGATAGGAACTTCCGTTCATGCCAAACAACATCAGAGAACAGATATCCCCTGGATCTACTCTTTATAATCTATATTTGGTGTCTAACTAACAGTCATAAGACAGCGATTGATGCAACATCAGACCGAACTTACCTAGTCGACTAGTTGCTAACTATATAATACTCTGTATTGACTTACTATCCACACTATGTATATACACTGTCGGAATATTCAGATGAGTTAATTGCGATCAACTAGATAGTTAACAATATCAGCTGAAAGAACTAAGTAAGCGTCTTTTCCCCTTACCATCCATGAGCATCCTGCATAATTCTGCTGCTTCTGCTGCTTCATCTTCAATTTCCTCCTCTTCTTGAACTTGAAGTGGATTCCTCCGTGTTTTAAGTCCTCTAACACCATCAATTTTGTTTTGTTTAGATTCATTGCTACCCACCTCAGCTTCCCCACATTCTTCTGCATCCAGCAGATTTTCAAGGTCCCCAGCAAAAGAATCCAGATCACTGTTAGCCTCAGAGTCACTCTCATTTTGGTCGCCCTCGGCAGCTGAAAGATTCTGAAGCTGTCGATCCCAAATTTCTTGACATTTTTCCCTGGCCTGCTGTTGTAGCTGAAGAAATGACATCCGCTGGCCACGTGCATACTTGCCGACGGTTGTTGAATCAACTTTAACCCCTATAGACGCTTGCTCACTAGAAAGCTTTCGTATCATGGCGATACGATGCCACCTACCTTGTTTTGCAATTGTATCCTCCGGAACATTGAACTTAAGTAGCACCTGAGATATATTTTTAACCAAGTGTACAGAATAAGATGGAAGCTCAAAATTCAAAGCGCATCGCGCCAACTAACATGACTTAAATAATAATTTAAAACGGACAAAATTTCTTATTATGATTTGCTCTAAGAGCGACATTAGGATAAGGCTGTGTTTTCTCTTAAAACTACTAATACAAACACAATGAAAAACTTTTGTTGAATAATCATACCTCGCGAGCCCCATCCATGTTTAACCTACGCAGATCAGCATCTGTTCCAGTAACCGTGGTCCCTCCCACACGAGGAGCAACTATTTTTTTCTTCACTACCGCGTTGGATATAGGGGACTTCAAGGCAACACGTACATAGCTGAAACCTAGGCCTCGGCCAGATGGATCACCGACTCCTGTAATTTCAAGTCGCTCAATATTTTCTCTGTCCTGCACCAAGATGGTAGGTTTAGAACATAAAGATCTGAAAATACAGATTCAACTTGAAAAAAGCGAAACTAGATAACCACAAATATGAACATTCACCCTTGAATTTGAATACAGTGCACCCATATTGAGAGCACATATGTGGCCTTTCCATCACTTACAATTTGTTCCAAAAAATATCAAAATTTACAGTTTATTCCAAAACATATCAAAATCTTAGTAGAGATGCAAAACAATTTAAGATAGTTTACCTGATTCGTACATGTGATGAAGTTGCTAGTAAGATTCCAGGGGGTTATCTGTAGCTCCCTCTCAATGTGTGATGAAGCAGCCAAGGTAATGGCTTCATCCGGAAGTTGGTTCATTGCAGAAGAAGAAAGGTCAGTAGGGTTCTGGCTGCTTACCCCTAAACGTTTAAGCCGGTAAAGCCCAGCTTGCATGCTTTCGTAGCAACAAACCTGAAACCAGAACACATGTCAGGGGTCCAAGATTCAAATATTACAATGAAACAAATTCCTTCTGTCGTAAAAAAAAAAGATATAATTTATGCCTCAGGTTAAGAAGAAGAAGATTAAGGATCTATTTGGCCCTAAACAGAAAAAAGAAGCTCATGCAAGACCAACTAATTCAAAAAGGCTTATATAGAAAGGACAGAATTTGCAAAAAACACTGCTGACAATTAAACGAAGAGCACAGCTCTGCTCAGCAGCTTACTTTATTGTTATCTACTAGTTCTGTAAGACTCAGGATCACAATATCAAGTAAATTAGGGCTCTAAATTTCGATGGAAACACAGAAAATGTAAATATCAAGTAACTCACATTTTCAGGTGTCAGCAGCCTCCTAAGTTCTTCTTCCACTGGAATTCGGAAACTGCGTTTTATAACCCAAAATAACCGCCCATTTATTCCCTTCTGCAAGGTCAAGTGAAAAAGATTACAGCAACAGTGTCAAGGCATCCAATAACAGAACTAGGAATAATGATGATTACCAAAAGCTACCTGTAAATCAGCACAGTGTTTTAACCTTTTCCGAAGAATGGGTTCAGACAAGTAAGGAAACTGGGCAGCTAACTCATCTGCTCTGATGCATGGAGCCATTCCACGCCTCTCATTGGCACGACACACACGGTACATATACACCAATAATCTGTTCCCGATATAAGTCTGAAGATTTTTTGACCCAGGAGAAATAACTTCCATGTGTGGTTCCTGTGTAGAATCCCGGGCAATATCAACCACAGCGTCTATCAACAATGGTAAGGAATATTGCCATAACAAATTCGTTCCTTTTCAAATTGTAATAATAAATTACCTGCTGTCCGACAACATGTATTCTGTCTATACGTCTAAGAAAAAGTTTTCCCTTTGCAGACCGAACTAACAAGTAGTCAGTTGTCGGCAACTTATGATGAAATACAGGTGCTCTGTACATGTTTGTTTCAAGACTCGACTGAGTGCAACCAGGTCTAATGTCACCAAGGAAAGGGGATTTATCCGAAGGATCAAGCGAAATAACAGTGCCAAGATTACTGCCACCACATTCGTTGCGAAGTGCTGAGGCAGCTTGGTCACTAGGTGCTGATTTTTTATAGTAAGTGCAGAGTCTTGCACCCATCCCAGCATTTCCTAGAAGTAAAGGCCTCTCTTCGCAGTACCTGCAACACCAAAGGTTACAAACAAAATGATGCCTTAAAAATTCTCGGATCACCAAAATGTAACATTATTAGAACTGAATACAAGTTCAGAAGGGAATGTATGTAACATATAACAAAGGATTGATGTGATGTACATCACAGTATTGCTTACATGTATCAGATAGATATACTGACGTAAGTAACAAAGTTAAGCATATACAGAGTTTGTATGGATGAAATAATGTAAGGTTTAATGAATTTAAATTTCCACTTGCAGACTAAAATTTCCATCGTGCTACAAAAAAATGAATGAGGAAGTTTAAGAGAGAATAAGAAGATCTGATGACTACTTACTCCATTAGGAAGACATGTCCATCCTTCACAGAAAGGTCTGACACCTTCTTAAAAGCCCCAGGAGGACGTAACGACATATTTTCACCAGGCACCTTCTGGGCTCTTGGCCACATATATATACTTGTGCGCACAAGGTGTAGCACAGAGTTTGGACGAACATTTTGCATAGCAAGAGATTTGCTGTCTTCAAGCTCCTTTCCTGAATAAATGATTTTAACTGGTTCTGATGGTCTGAAATCTGCACAGAAAAGGGTAAACACATCTCCCAAGTCAAAAACCCAAAATAACCTAATTCACAGTAAACAAGCAAGTAATGGAAGAAACAATGTTCGGCAAAGTAATAGTACTATAGAGATCTCTGACCTAGCTTTTTTGAGGCCCTTGTTTTAATATGAGATACGATATCCTCAGCAGCCACTTGAAATTTACTACCTTTCCCCCCCATGCTCTTCAGGATTATTTTCATTGGACCCTGCGTAGATAGCTTCCCTTGTTCTTTCGCTGCTACTTTGTTGTCACGAGGATACCATACGGCTTTTGGTCTATGAAAGTAAGCTATATCTTTACTGCAACAAGATAAAATATATTACAGACAGATAAGGAACTAAAACTGTGACTAAAATACCGATACTCTAAGCAAAAGCCAATTTGTCGATAGGATGAAAACCAGAAGAAAGATAAAATAACCAAAAAAAAAAAGAAAGATAGATAAAAGACAGGAAGGCATGTAAAACAACAAAATAAGAACAAGAAACACAATTCACATAAAATTACCAAAAAAAAAAAACAAACTGAAAAGGATAGGTGGTGATCAACAAGAAATGAACAACCAGGTAAGTACAAGTGCATTTTTTGAACAGACATTTCCCTGCTGCGAGTAAAATCAACCTAAAGTCTTTATTTCCCTGCACATTTCTATCTAGACTCTAGGTTTCCTTCCTTTGAAACCTTCAAGGGTCATCTTCATCATGATTGAGTGAACTGAATAATGCTCCAACCCGATGACACTTGTACAAGTAGTAACAAGTTAGTTAATTAATGTACATCTTGAAAAATGAACCGCAACCCTGCACTTCTGCGACTTCCTGTCTACTATGTTTACATGTTATGACAAGCTATAACTCTCATGGATTCAGCTGCGTAGTGCCACAGTGACGTGCCAAGCAAATGAACATTTAGTTTACAGAAAAAGTAAGAAGTGTAATTGTTTATATGTGTTAGCATGTGTGTGAGAGAGATTGATCAACTAAGTAACCAGCCTTACTTGCTCAACTTTGGCTTCATAGTCTGAAGCATCAGACCAGGTATTGAATGCCAGATTTTGACCCCATGAGCTGTGCGCTTTTTTGAGTGTGATTTCGATTGCTGAGACATTTTTCTATTTGAATAATACCTGTCGTTAGAAATATTAAATTTAGACACCCCTCCTCCTTGACCAGGATTATCCAAAGAATCTCCGCAATTCGACTCAACAGATCGAGAGACTATCATAGCCCCAGCATGAAATCCGAGATTTCGACCATCCTTATCATCTAAAACTTCAAAAAGCATCTGCTCATCCCGAAGATCAAGGATAAGTTTCGGTTTTGGAAGATCTTGTTTAAATTCCCAAATAATTTTGTCTAACCAAGACCCATCAAGCAATTCCATGTTTCTCAATGAAAGTCTTTTGCTAAAACGACTTATACCATCATCCTTGAAACGAGATTCTAACCTCAATAATTGCGGGTGACACATTTCTGTAGAAGAAAGGCCAGACGGGCCTGAAAATTTTCTTGAGTCGAAAGGTTCAACAGAAACAGGGTAGCTGCTGAGGAAAACACTGTGAACCTCTTCAGCGGGTTCAACTGTGACATCTGAATCGAAATCTTGTGTCTTATCTCCCGTTTCTATTTCTACATTAGTGGAACCTTCAATATCAGTGCCAGATATTATCGACCTCTCAGGAGATTCTGGACCCACTAGAGGAGAATTGTTCCAAATGATCTCATCTTCCCAGTCTTGCTGATCAAGAGGGTAAAACTGGGGATGAGATGGTGATACCCATTCTGAAGCCAAATCGATAGAAACACTCTCCTTCATTGGCTCTGAACTGAGCCGGGTGACATTTGTTTGTTCAAAAGCCTGTGTCTCCATCATACCAATCCCTTGCCCAACACCAAACATTATTGATTCTCCGACACTAGCTCTGACAGATGCATCATCATATTGAGAAGCAATCACTAATTTAGAATTAGATGAAATCTGACATGGTCCACGAAGAAAATCTTCTTCATCCTCTTCAACAATCTCAGAAGTATCCACTGTTTTAAGCCTCTCTGGAAGTGTGTAAAAATTACAAGTTTCAGACTATTATATCACCTGATGGAAATAATTTCGCACACAGAAGCAGTCCAAGAATTATCTTGAGACCATGAAAACAAGATATTGACAATAATATATACAGTAGTAGCACATTGCACACCTTTAGGAATAGGATACCCATGGTTTCTCTGCTCCCTTTTTCTTAGGGGCTCATGAACACCGAAAATTTCAGAGAACCTTAACACCACCAATCCATCTTCTATGCATAAAATAGGCAATGGAGCTGTGTTTTCCTTCAACTCCTCTATATTTCGAGGCTCATCATCCTATCAAATCAGATTATGTAATCAAAACCCACACCTTAGTAGAATTAGAGAGAGAGAAAGAGAGCACATCAAGGAACTGAATGCACAGCATGGCTACGTCCATGGTAAGAAAAACTATGCAAGCATATGGCATTAAAAGAACTGATTCTCAGTTGAAAGTAAAAAGCAGTACTATCCTCAATATGGGAATATGAAATAGAAATCGAGGAGTCCGGGTCATCTGCCACCTGAGACAAGTTATCTCAGGTAATCCATATGATCAACCAAATATAGTCTCGAATGATCCTATTTTGACATCCCTTAATCAATCAAGCTCATTCAAATGTACCATAAAATAAAAAACTAGGTTGAGATCAAATTGTCGTCGAGTGACATGTCTTACTAAACTAACCTCTTGAATATCCTTCAAATCAACGGACAGGCTATCAGCTACAATTGGTTCAAGAGAAGGCTCAATATTTGCAGGAGAACTTTCTTCCTCAGAAACCAATCCAAGATTTTCACCTAAAAGAGGAAGCACTGATCAACATCTAATGCATAACCAAGAAAATGCAGATTCTCAACTAATTATCGGAGAAAAAAGACCAAAAAAAGTAAGGAATACCCTAAATTGACCAGCATTTAAACACCCTATCAAACGATATATCAATTTCAAAGTTAAGCATGTCAATAATGCCACAAACTTAAAATTGTGTGAGGTACGATAGTAGATTGACGATTCTAGCAAATAACCTGCTGAAGGAGGAATTTCGGCTGTTGAAACCACTGTATGTTCTTCATCAATAGCATCTCCCTCGGACTCCTCATCATAATTCTCATCACCAAAAACAGAAGTACTTACTGCAACAGTGGTCAATGGCATTTTAGCATTAATAAATTCTTTCTTTGACAGCAAATGGTCTTCCTCTGAAATGGCTTGAATCTCAGGCCCTTCGTACTGCTCTTCAATGTCTTCATAATCAACAGCATCTTCAGCTTTTTCATCATAATCTAAAAAAAATTATATTAAACCCAGCACATGAATAAAAAAACACTCCATACCGATGCAAGTAATAAAACACAAACTAAGTAAATTAACAATGCATGCCAAACTGAGACTACCGTGTTTCTAGCACATCAAACTCACCTTGTTCAGAAGCATCTGCAGATTTATTTGTTAATTTTATTGACAGCTACAAGACAAACAACAAGATCAGTCTCAAAAAAAAAAAAAAGAAAAGAAAAAGAAAAAGAAGGTAGAATGACTCCACCAAATCTCCATATACTAGATGCCAAGTGGTGAGAAAATCCATACATCAATATCTGTCAGCGATGGACGCAAATCCCCAGCCAATGCACCAAGATGCTCCTTTGCATCCTGTCGAAAAATATTTGTACAACCATCATCAACTTAAGATTGTCCATGTTCCTATATATGTGCAGCTAATGCCAGCACAAAATGTCCGTATCATGAACTTTAAGATACATACATCGTGCAGAGATAGTTTCAAAGTTTCCCTAACATGAGACGAAGAAATGGATTATCAAAGAAAACTCAACACCAATATCTAAACCCAGTATATCTTGCAACACGTGGAGCGAAAAGAGCTTTGCAGGGAACATTAAATAGTCCATACACAGTGAAGCCTATAGTTATATGAATGTGTTTCTTTGAAGATACCTTGATGGAACATGAAAGAAAAATCACTATGTACAAACCTAAGTATAACTTGAATCGAGAAAATTAACTATCTAGAGTTGGATACTATCTGCAATTTACGAACAGCTGGATAGATGAGTGAAGTTTTTAAAGAGATCAACAAACTCTAGAGCAGGAACATTTGCGGGTCCATTTTTATTTATTATTATTATTGTTACTTAAACCTTTGTGATTATCTATACATATGATTGCCTCTATGATTAAACAACAGCGAACACAAGTTTACTAATAATATAGACTGGAAATAAAAATTACAGACAGGGACTTGCCGCATCTAGGTAATCAACGTCCAGCTCACCAGCACCATCGACATTTCCAAACATAAATCCCAAGAGACCGTTTTTTTCATCTGCCTCCTCATATTCATCTTCATCATCTGTGACTCGAGATGGAATTGACATTGCAGTAACCTGCATAAAATACTAGCATGTATTAGTAACACATCAATCATAAATCACTGTCATCAATAGTACATATATCTCTGATCTATAGTTCACCAAAAACAATTAAAACTCCATTGAAATCACCAAAAACCCACATTAATCACCAATCCTACTATAGGTCAGCAAAATTGTAATATATAAATGAAGATAAGCCTCAATTTGCTTATCAGACAATAAGCAACAATCGACACACTTTATAGATTAGATCTTACTGTGAGTGTATTACAACTCCAACCCCAAACTTTAACCCATTGACAAATTGTTAAAATACTGAATGCTACAGCTTTGAGAAATGCAACCTTCCTATTGATGTTTCAGTCATATGACAGAATCCCAAGTTTTAAAGTGAATAGACACTTGCATTGAACAAGAAACAGTATAATTGATCCAAAATCAAGAATGATCAACTACAAAACCAGTACCAACTGCTAATAAACAACAAAAGTTCATATCATTAAAAAATTATACCACTACACAAGTAAAATTAGATCAGTCAGACTAGAAATCCCCAATTTTCAAAACCTAGGGTTTGATTTTCATGAAACAATCCAAAATTGATTTCTACGAAAGAATTAATTGACCAGCATTAAAACAATCCAACATTAAAATCAGAATGAGAAGTAAAGAAACCAGTACCATTAAAATTGAACCTTATTTGCTGATAAATTAGAACAATGAACTGCTGGTGATTATTGCTGTGGGACAAATCATCAATAGAATAATTTCTTTTTTCGGAGGGGGGATTATGATTCAATCAAGAAACACATCAGTAAGTTGTTAATTTAAACAACAGATAAAAAATAAGAAAAAAATGTTCTTCTTTTTCTTCGTCTTGGCAATTTTCTCTAAAATCTCTTCCCGATTCTTCCCAACTTTTAGGTTTTTCTATTTTTCTCTTGGGAATTTCTCTGTTTAACAAGTTGTTCCCAGCTTGAATCAGTTTGAGTTTCTCGGGTAAGAATTTGAATCTTCAAGTCGGCTAATTCACTTACCGGATATTCAACGGCTTCCAAGTTTCTGCTAACAGCCTCGGTGATTATTTTCCTTCTAACCAGGATTCAATTGCTATCGGTCCTTGTAATCCAACTCAGCTGCCAGCGAAAACACACGTGGAATAGGGTGAATTTAGCCCAAACATTTTATAGTTACGTGAAATAAAAAGAAGACTTTATAAAATCTACGCACATCATAAATTATAGAGATGTTAAAAGGTGATATAAATATTAATTTATCCTTTCCTAATAACTAATCATAAAATCCTATTATACTTAAGTTCATCAACTACCATTTTATTTAAAAGTCAAAATTATTTACCATATATTCTATTCCAAAACCTAACACCTCATTTCCTTCAAAAGTTTTCAAAATTAATTAATCGTCGTCATGGTCGCAAATCTTAAACCATGACGATTTTTCATATGCATGATAAAGTATAAAAAATCGTCATGGTCTTTGATTTTCGACCATGACGATCCTTATTGTTCATTTTCCCTGAAGACAAAGAGTTTATTAGGATCGCGTTGGTTTTCACCTTACACCATGACGACCCTTAATGATTATTTTCACTGAAGACGAAGAGTATAGTTAGGGTCGTCATGGTTTACCTGAGGGTTGTTAAGGTCGTCATGGACCATGACGATTTTTCATGGCCTGGTAAAGTTGCAGGTAAGGGTCGTCATTGTTGGATGTTAGGACCATGACGACTTGTGAGGAATCGTCATAGTCAAAACCTCACGACCATGACGCCCCTTACCCTGTGTCTTTGCTTTCCCATAATTAGTCGACGGTTTTTACCAATAATTCGACTATTCGTACAATATTAGTAATTTACCAATCGTCATTGAGCTAAAGGATCTTTATATTGAGCATTGGAATCGCTCATTTCTGAAACCCTAGTTTTTTTTAAGAAAAAGCCCTCCCAAAACACCTTTTCTTCTCCATTCATAATCTATATAATTAACGAATCTAATTAGTTAACTAAACTAATAATGTACTAAATCTAATCAAATGGGGACATTTTAGCCATTTATAAAAATATGTGGATAAGGGGTAGGAGATATTACTTTTCGGTGACCCTAATTTGTCTTTCTTAAAGCCCCTATTAATTCCACAAACCCCCAATTAAACCAGGTTTATTAACCTTGCATAAACTTTTATCCGGTATATTTTACGTTTATTGCAGGCCGCAGTTAGTAAAATCGCAAATTATACTCATATAATTTATGAATCCGTCAGTATCATCTCTACGTTTGTAACCCCAATTTAATTTTACGAATTTCCAGTCTAAGACGTTTACTGAACTATACGGTCCATATAATACTTTGTCATATCATTACCAAATTACCATTCTCTGTCATATTTTTGATTTTTTGAAATCTTACATACACCAATCTAAGTCATATATACCACAAACTATTTGTTGATGGTATTGTATATATATAAATCATAAAATCATAGTCTTTAAGGTGAAATTATGTTAAAGATAATTTTTACAGATTAATGTATGTTAAATTTTATATGCCGAATTCGTATCGATAAAACGAATCATACACATATGTATATCGTTTCGAATTATCCTCGAATCATTGACCAAATACGAACCGGATTTATATTTCATTAAAATGAATAATACTCATACGTCAATATCCAAAATTGCTAATTACTTCACTGTATGCAGCATAATTCGGAGATAACAAACATATATGTCCTCCCTTATTTGTGAAATTTATTTGCTTGATTTCTTAGTTTATTTTTTGTATTTAAATATAGGTTAAAAGATAAGGTGGGCATAATCAACTGGGCAGCAAGTGGTACTGGTAAAGCAACAACAAGGTTATTTGTAAACATCCAAGATGAATTAGGTGATCAAGTTGTCTCTTCAATTGGGACAAATAAAGCTAGTTTTAGTCAAATACATTGCGATGTTACGTACGAAAACAAGTTGAGGAGACAGTAGCTTATGCCTTAAACAAGTATAGAACACTGGATATTGTGTATGTGTAGTAATGCAGGAATTATAGGATCACTGAGAGGGATTCTTGATATAGACATAAAAAGATTTCAAAAAAATGATAGCCAATTATGTCTGCGCTGGTGCAACCATGATAAAATATGCAGGTTGCGCTATTATGACACAGAACATTCGTGGATCAATCATATGCATGGCTAGAGCAATAGAAGTTTGAGGTGGGGAAGGATCAAGTGTGTTTTCGCCAAAATTCTTATGGGCAAAAAACAACCAAAAATTATAGTAAAAGATCCATAAAAATGAGATAAGATAACACAAGAGATTTAACGTGGTTCGGCCATTTTTAGCCTACGTCCACAGATAATGAAATTGGAGATTCCATTAATCTTTTTGTTACAGTTGAAAATGAAGCAGAGGAAGCCTCTCTCGGGCTTTCCTCCTCCCCAAAAGTCTTTTTCTTCTTCGTTTCTAAACT
>JAJJMC010018132.1:39810-104261 GCA_023531435.1 Papaver californicum | reverse complement strand
GGGAGGTGTTGACGAGAACTAACCTTCCAGCCGCAGTTAGGCATTTTGTCACCATCCTTTTGCTTTTCGTGCTAAACGGTGAAGAAGTGGTTCAACCACACATTTCACGCACGCGCGGTGCTTCGCACCGAAGCATGCACGTCGTCGTCCGGGCGGGGTTCGGGTGAACCAAGACTTATCTTTTTGGACAAAATTCTTTAGAAATATTTTCTAAATAAATTTAAATTTCAAAAATAAATCTTTTCTTAATGAGGGGGCGTCTGATCCGGCGAGTATAAATTTCTTGCCAAAAAAATTTCTTCTAAAACTTTATGTGTCATAATGTCAAGAATATTTTATGCCCGTTTTTCATAATGTTGACATTATTACCACAAAATTTCTAACTTAATTGATAGGTTGTTTTTCCTCTTCTTCTCCGCCTATAAAAGAAAAACAATTTCTTCATTCGAATTCATCCCAGAGAATACTATTATCCCTAGCTCTTTTCCTCTCTTCTTGCTTTGATATGCGCTTTGCTTGTTTATTTCCTTCCTTCTTCTATTGTTGTTGAGTTCGTTGAGTGGGTGATTTGTATTGTGCTTATATAAATCATAACAGGCAATTCTATCCTGGACACATCCCCGCTGTGGGGGTATAACATCTCTCATTCTTGAGGAGTACCTGCGGACTATTGTGTTAAGGACAATTTGCTGAGCAGGTGACTCTGTTCTTTGTGTGCAAATCAGTGTTTCAATTCAGAGATTTTATTTTAACGTTAACATTTTCTGTTTCAGTATTTTTATTGTTGCAGATACAACAAGTTGTATGTTATTGGTTACTGGCAGTTACTGTAGATGGTAAAAAACAACAACATGGGTTTAACGACGTTACTGCAACACTTATCGGTTCACCTTGAATGGGGAGATCCTCCTTATCAAATGAATCATCTTCACTTGTAGAAGGTTCGAGAAGATCATCTCCAAACAAGGGAGAAAATTGGGAAAGGAAGGAAAGTTCAGGATCAGCGGCTTGAACCGGATAACTGTCCGCAATATTTGTAGCTTTTACCGTAACACCAACTGATTCTGAAGGCCCAAAATTTGTCACCTCAATCGGGACATTCCGTTCTTCTTCATTTCTCCCAGGAACAGAGCTATCCTCAGCTCTCAATATTGGTTGATTAGGGGAAGAATTACGAATTTCTCCTTCTTCCCTCTCAGTAGAAGCAAGGGGCGTAGCCTTAGGTTTCTTCCGACCCTGTCAATATACCGCAAGGATTCATTAAATAAATTCATAAGGATCATAAGAATTCATTTGGATAAATCAATACCTTTTCTGTTGGAGTTGCGGCTTTGCGCTTAACCCCCAAATCACCTTTTGCGCCCCCTTCAGCTTGCGGCTATAAAAAGAGGAAAAACAATTAAACAATGTTTAAAGCATGATATAAAAATAGAGAGAGAATTTTACGTACCATATTGACAAGCGAAAAAGCAAATCCTTCGAAGTTCAACCGCCAAGGGCAGTAAGGATGAAGACGCGATAGAAGGTTGTGAACCACGCTTTCTTGGACGAACCCATAAACCCATGGACCTTCAATGATCAGGGGAGTGCGGTACCACCTGAAATCATGATCATCGCGGATCTTTTCCCGCAAAGGATCCCTCGTCCCAGGAACGACGTTCAACTTTGAGTTATCAATCTTCCAGAGCAAACGGAATCCTTCACCACCTCTGCGGCCCGGATCGACACTCCATTTCTTATAATTCTTCACAGCTATATTGTCCGCATATGTAGCATGGAAGTTATCTACCGTGTAGTGTTTAAGTTCCGCAGGATCGGGAACGTAACATGTGAAGTTGGTTTTTCCCCTGCTACGCATACTACATTCATCCAACACGCGCCACCAATTCCCATTATATTGGGTATCGGATCGGACTAAACCGTGCTTAGACTTGTTACGGCTTGCGAGAACCTCAAATTGGAAAGAATTTCCGCTCTGGTACAGAGGAAGCTTCAAGACCGTATCCAACACTCCCGCGGGTATTAACAGCCTGTTGTTGTTGTACTCAAACTTCTCCATCATCTCCAACGTAATTTCATCTCCTTCAGCAGGATCGCAGAAGGAAACTTTAAATTGCTGAAGATTGTGCTTCTTTTTAAACTCCCAAGGTTCGTCGACCTAAAACCCAAGTTTTCGTTTAACTGCTTATTTTTAGAAGCTGGTTTGTTGGCCGCAACAGATACATCTGCGGACCTTACTAAGTCAGAAGGTAGAACTCCTGAAGTGTCAGATTCATCCACCACAGTCGTCTTCTTCACAGTGTAACGGGATGAATTCCTACCTAAAGGATGATCATCCTGATGAGAAACACCACCAATAGCTTTGTTATCATTTTTTCCAGTCATGATAAATTTTTATCTACATATGAAAATAAGAGAAGATAAGTTCATCATGATGAGAAGCAAGAACAAAACAGAAAACCTACATAACAGAAGAACAACAGGATGACTATTGTTGAACTAGAATGTAAACAAGTGAACAACTCTCTGATTAAGAAAAGAAAAGATTCATAGAAACAGTCACAAGTCATCACCATTTACTTCCACAGACAGATAAGCAAATAAATAAGAACATCATCATCATCATCACCATTTATTTCCACAGATAGATAAACAAGAAGATAAAAGCATCATCATCATCATACACTCCAAAAATTCAGTTATAAAGATTGATAGATAAACATATACATTAAAGAAAAAAACAGAAATCAAATCACATGAATAAATTAGAAGCATTACCTGTAACAGTAAAGAACAGTGATTGAGTCAAATAATTGGATGAAAAAAAAGGCTTGATCCCGATGCAAAAAAATCTTAATCACAAAGTTCAAAAGAATGAAAAAGCACAGAGGAATCTTTGAAAAGGTTCGGAAGAATGAAAAGCACAAAAACTTTAAGAAGAAGAGGACAAAGAAGATGAAGAATAAGATGAGAGATGTGACTATCATTAAGTATGAGAAGACTGAAACTGACGAAACCGCCGAAAAGTGAAAGAGAAAGAAACTTTATTAGAGATATGATTTCCTCGAAACCGCCAACTGACATAAACGTGGGAAGAAAAATTATTAGTGGCGTGAAAATCGGGAAGAGTAAAGCTAAACTTGGAAAGAAAATTTATTGCTAGCGTGAAAACCGGAAGAGTAATAACTATTTTTCCTTTTTTAAATTTTTACCATATGCCAAAATTCAAAAGAAAAAATGGGCAAATTGTGAGGGTATAAATCCCAAACTACACGTGTTCAAATACTATGAGAGGAGTAACAGATTATAATAAAACGAGAAATACTGAAGCAAAACTCTTTAAGAAGTTCTGAAACAGACAGCATCATTGCATGATCAACACATAGGTTGCGGGAAAGCCTGACACAATAAAGGGAACTGACAAACATTAATTCATGATGGGCACGTCTCAGTCGAACTGCGGAATAAAGAAACTAAAGCATGACAAGACACTTTCGATAGCCACGTACTGGACATGCAGAATTCAGAAGGGCCACATGTCAGACATGCCATAATTTTAGTAAGACCGCAACAAACATCAAAATCTAAAAATGATAATTTCAGTACAAGTCCGCAGAAGAGGTGCGGGATACCAAGCAAGAAACTAAGGGAAATACGAAATGCGCAAATCAAATCTTGCGGGAATTACAGAAACCCTGTGGAGAACACTTCATTCCAAATTTTTGATAAGAATTTAGTAGGTGGAAAGTTTAGATTTGAGGGCCCATGAAACTTGCTATAAATACCAAACTCCCAAACAGAAAGAGGGACTGGAAAAATTTGGGAAAATTGGACATAAGGAATAGGATCAGAGCAAAGAGTTTAGGTATGAGACTTGTGTTAATTTGATAGTTCAATTGTTCTTTGATTAATTTGACTTAATTATGTAGCTTGATATCTATCTGTAACATATAAACATGAATAAAAAATGATCCAAATCTTTATCACCTGTGGATGTAGACAATTTGATTGTCGAACCACGTTAAATCATTGTGTTGATATATGTTTTAATTATTTTTTCAAATTGTTAACATGTTACGTTTCTATTTTAAGAGATTTGATTTCACTATGTTTCTGACTTTGATGGTTGTGATCCAAAGATTTAGATTTTTGGTAGTATATGGATGAATCAGACGTTGAATTATTCGTGGTTGTTAGGTATTACCGAAATCATTCTAGGAAAGAGGTTATCGAGCTACAAGTTTATAGGATGGATTTTGCTTCGATGAGATGGGAGGAATTGAATAGTTTGGGGGATCATGTCCTCTTTCTAGATTCAGAGGTAGTACAACATTGTCATGTTCCGCAAGAGAGTTAGGTCTTATAAAGGGTTGTGTGTTTTTCGCTTTGCATAATGATAAGGTGTTATACACATTTAACATTGAAGATGGAAGTATTGGATTTTCTTCGCCGTGTCCGAATGTACCCACACCATGGTTAACGCCGACTTGGATGTCCATCCACAGCAGGTAATGTAATTTACTTCAGTTTTTATTTGCAAATGCTCCTTCTTTGTATATATACATATGAAAATTAAATTATTTCGCTTCAATATCATGTAGGTCTGAAGATGGAACAAGAACAAAGAGTGATATGAACGGTAAGAGCGAGGACGGACATATCACTATCGGGGTTGTAGAGGAAACAGAAACTACTATGAAGGAGGAGGAGGAGGAGAGCAAAAAGAATAATGGAGAAGAAGCAAAGATAACATGGGCTAGTTTAAGTCTGGACATCTTAGAGATGATTTCAGGTTATCTCCATGCATTGGATTACTTGCATTTTCGTGTAGTTTGTAAAGCAAATCGACTGGCAACTATAGCAAAGATGGTACAATCCACATCGGTGGCGCCTCCGTGGATGATAATCCATATGAAAAAGGATGCAATATACAGTTTTGTAGAGCCAATATACAATGACAAGTTTTTAATGGACCTCTCGGAAGTACTCTTGTTAGGTTCCACAATTCGCTTCTCAAAAGGTGGTTGGTTACTGATGACAAAAGATTCTACAACCATATTTTTCTTCAATCCTTTCACAAGAGAGGTGATTCATCTTCCTGACTTAGCCAATGACGATTATTTTCTCTCTGGTATGTGCTTCTCACCATTACATACGTCTTCGGACTGTATAGTTATGGGCATGGCTGAATGGTTTAAGAATACTAGTTGGATCTTCACTATCTCACGAGGAAACGATTCCTGGAACTCCAGTTATGAGGAACATGAAAATTATTCTTATTTTCCTTCGGAGGATGCAAGGAAGATTGTTGAATTCAGGCCATGGAAAAATAACCCAGTTTTCTATGAAGGACGTTTTTTCTGCTTGGATTCGAGTGGAGTGTTAGGAACTTATGGTACTAAAGAATAGTATTGGGAAGTTCTTTACAAACCTCCAAGACCCTGTAATTCAACATATCACAATTTCTTAGTGGAGTGTGCTGGAGAGCTCTTGGTGGTGTTTTCAGGTCAATTTAGAAGTTATGTTAAGGTTTTCAGACTGGATCTCTCTGATCTGGTTTGGGTTGAGGTAAAAAGTTTTGGAAAGCATGTGTTGTTCATCAGCAACACGTCAACTCATTCAGCGATCGCTCCGAATAGTCGCATGAAGAATAAGATATACTTCCCTAGGTTCCATGGCGAAGAAGAGATTGTATACTATTCGCTCGATACGCACAAGTACGCACACTTTCGGGAGTCAGCATTACTCTGGTGTTGATTTCTGTAACACCAAGGAGCAGTTATACTGCAGTTGGATTGAACCTAACTGCTCTAAATCTACACCTCAAGAACTTGACTGGTGTTTATCACAAGTTGAATAACGGCATGGTCTTCCTTATAACCATCAATACTTAATTTGTTGTATTTTTCTTGTACCATTATTATTTTAAATGCCACAATTTCTAAGCTTACATTTTTTTGCACTTGCAAAGTCTGAAAACACCATGACCCCTAGCTAGTTAGCACCTTGTCACAAGGGTGCACCAAATGGCTCAACACATGGTTAATTCATCCTTGTGCACCACCTTGGCTAGCTCCTTTGGCTAAATGGCTAGGCTCCCATTCTAGAATCTTCTTTCATTTGTCCTTTTCTTAGAATATTCTAGAATGGTGTAGATATATGTGGATATGTATCGAATAATCTAGAAGTAGATCTTAGCCATACATTTGTAAAGATCTTAATTAGATCATTCTCTAGAACATTCTTGGCATCCCAACTAGTATAAATAGGGATGCCACCCTCATTTGTAAAGCATCCAAGTTTGGGAGAGCAATACAAGCATACAACTTCCATTCAAACATTCATCCTTGTTCTTGAGTGTTCTTAAGTTGTTCTTGAGTTTCTTGTGAGTTTGATCTTGAGTAGTCACTTGAAGTTGTGCTAAACTTCATTAGGGAAGGCTTACTTATCTAGTAAAGGAGTTCTAGACAAGTGCCGCACGGAAGAAGTCGAGGCGAAGGACTGACCCCGTGACAACTGGTATCAGAGCTAAGTTCACACTACTCTCGGTAAGACCTCTCACTATGTCTTCAAATGATGCAAATGTTGTTATCACTAACGTTGATAATGAGAAGGCTCAGAAGGCAAAGAAACAATGGGATAGGTCAGTGGACCCCCGTATAAATGCTCGTGTTGGATCATTGGAAGAAAAGGTTTCTTCCAATACAAAGATGGTAGAAAAGTTGAACATGGACTTTGGGGAAGCCATGGATCAACAAAGTGCTACCATATAAGATTTGGAGAAATCGATGGAGGTCTCTTTTGAAGCGTATCGGAAAGAGATGGGTGCACATAAGCAAGAGGTAAATGCTCATGAGAGGATGCTGCAAGCTCAAATTAATGAGCTAAAGAACCTGATCCGAGGAGGAGCGGTTCGCGGACCATCTAGAGTGAGGGTGCCGGAACCGAAGGAATACGCTGGTCAAAGGGATGCTAAAGAGCTAGAAAACTTCCTATGGAACATGGAGAGGACTTCAGGGCCACGAGCCTTGATGACGAGCAAGAAAAGGTCGACACGGCGACCATGTACCTAATTGAAGACGCTATATTGTGGTGGAAAAGGAAATATGCAGAGATTGAGAGGGGAGTCTGCACCATCACTACTTGGAAAGAATTCAAAAAGGAGATCAAAGCCATGTTCTATCCGGAGAACGTTGAGCATAAAGCTCGGGAAAAACTTCAAAACTTGAAGTATTCAGGTACCATTTCCGAATATGTCAAACAATTTAATTCCCTCATGTTAGACATATTAACAATGGCAGACGAGGACCGCTTCTACCACTTCAATCGTGGATTACCTCGTTGGGCTTCTATGGAACTTCAACGAAGAGGTATTACTGACTTGTCCACCGCATTAAGCACCGTCGAGAAATTTGATGACTTTTCGAACAAGCCTGATCAACTTTCCAAGAACAAGTCATCCAAGCCATTTCAAGGAAAGGGTGGGGGAGACAGGAACTACCACGATAAGCCACAAACTAGCCGCGAAGGGTCCAAGCCAAATAACGGGTGGAGAGGAAGGCAAGATAACCGTGTGAAGAAATGCTTCATTTTCCAACGTGACCATCTTGCCCACAGTTGTCCCAAGAAGAACTTTCTCAACTCCTTCATTGCGGAGCAAGAAGAGAAAACCGAACACTCGCACCTGGGAGCCGTTCGGTTGAGCGCAATCAAGAGCCAACCCAAGGAAAAACGACCAGCACCGAAGGAGAACAAAGGACTTATATATGTGGACACAAGTCTAAACGAGCAGAAGACCAAGGCAATGGTCGATTCTGGTGCAACACACAACTTCATTTCTAAAGGAGAAGCCGATAAGTTGAAGTTGAAGGTCGAGGCAGATTCGAGCATCATCAAGACAGTAAACTCAGAAGCAATACCTGTTCTCGGAGCGGCCAAGGGGGTCGATATGAAGGTTGGCATGGAGGGGAACTACCGACTTCATGGTAGTACGAATGGACAATTTTAGAGTTAACTTCGGAATGGAATTCTTAGATCGTGCCAAGGTAGCCGTGGTGCCTTGCCTCGGAGTGATCAGCATCAGTGACGAGAAGTTCCCTTGCGTGATTCCAGCCACTCGGACCAAGGAGACTTGCTCGAGTGTGCTGTCGGCTCTACAACTAAAGAGGGGAGTTCAGAAGGGAGAACCCACCTTTATAGCATCCATCATGGAGGAAACCGAGGAACTGGTCGAGTTCATTCCATTGTGGGTGCAAAAATATTTACAGGAGTATCATGACGTGATGCCAGCCGAGTTGCCCAAGCAACCACCACCTAAGAGGGAGGTGGATCATCGGATCAAGCTGGAACCTGGAGAAAAGCCGCCCGCCATGGCCCCATATTGCATGGCCCCGCCAGAATTGGAGGAGTTGAAGAAACAACTCAAGGAATTGTTGGATGCCGGCTACATCCAACCTTCCAAGGCCCCTTACGGAGCCCGGTGTTGTTTCATAAGAAGAAGGGTGGAAGTCTTCGGATGTGCATCGACTACCGAGCCTTGAACAATGTCACCGTGAAGAACAAGTATCCGATTCCCCGAGTTGAATACTTGTTCAACCAATTGGGTAGTGCTCGATACTTCACGAAGCTGGACTTGAGGTCGGGATACTATCAAGTTCGAATAGCAGAAGGGGACGAGCCAAAGACCACATGTGTCACGAGGTACGGAGCTTTCGAATATTTAGTTATGCCTTTTGGTCTAACCAATGCTCCTGCCACATTTTTCACTTTGATGAACAAGGTCTTCCACCCATATCTCGATCGGTTCGTAGTCGTGTACCTTGACGACATCGTCGTATATAGCCACACTTTGGATGAGCACATCAAACACTTGCGGATCGTGTTCCAAGTACTGAGGGAGAACTCCTTATATGTGAAGAATGAGAAATGCAGCTTCGCTCAGCCCAAAGTGTCCTTCCTTGGACATTGGATAGGCGATGGACAAATCTAGATGAAGGAAAAGAAGATAAAGGCCATCAAGGAGTGGGAACCGCCTACCAAAGTGTCTCAGTTGCGGTCTTTCCTAGGACTTGCCAACTACTACCGGAGATTCATAGAGGGATACTTGAAGAGAGCAGCACCGCTCACTGATTTGCTAAAGAAAACAAGGACTTGGACATGGAGCGAAGAATACCAAGCCGCTTTCGATGATCTTAAGACCGCGGTTGTGAAAGAGCCAGTCTTAAGATTACCTGATCACACCAAGACTTTTGAGGTATACACTGATGCTTCCGACTTTGCTATAGGCGGAGTACTTATGCAGGAAGGACACCCACTTGCATTTGAAAGTCGGAAGTTGAACGATGTGGAACGGCGCTATACAGTGCAAGAGAAAGAGATGACTGCCGTCATATACTGTCTTCGTACATGGAGGCACTACCTTCTTGGGTCACATTTCATGTCTTCACTGATAATGTGGCTACTAGCTACTTCCAGACTCAGAAGAAGTTGTCTCCAAAGCAAGCGAGGTGGAAAGACTTTCTGGCCGAGTTCAACATGAAGCTTGAGTACAAGCCAGGCCGCACCAACTATGTTGCTGATGCATTAAGATGAAAAGCGGAACTTGCTAGTCTTGCATTGGAACGTGTAGTTGCCATCGCCAAATTGACGGGCACCATTCCAGATCGTGTACGGGAAGGCTTGGAACAAGACACTTTTGCAAAGAGCATCATTCATGCTGTGAATAAAGGGAAGACTCGTCCGTTCTGGTTGAAAGACGGTCTCTTATTTACACATGGGAACAGGATGTTCATACCTAAGCACGGGAACCTGAGGCGTGAACTAATGCACGAGTGTCATGACACCCGATGGGCAGGCCACCATGTCCAGAGAAGGACGTTGACTTTGCTGGAAGCAAGCTATCACTGGCCAAAGATGGAAGACGATGTGGATGCCTATGTTCGGACGTGTCTAGTATGTCAGCAGGATAAGGTAGAACACAAGAAGTCAGGAGGACTTCTAGGGCCATTACCAATGCCAGATAGACCGTGTGAGTGTTTATCGATGGACTTCATCTCTGCCTTACCCAAGGTGGATGGCTTGGGATCAATCTTGGTGGTCGTGGACAGGTTCACCAAGTATTCTACCTTCATCGCTGCACCAACAGACTGCACCGCGAAACAGGCCGCTCGACTGTTCGTGAAGTACGTGGTGAAATATTGGGGCATACCAAAAATAATAGTTAGCGATCGCGATCCAAGATTCACCGGGAAATTTTGGACATAGGTGTTCAAATTGCTTGGGTCCGAGCTCAACTTCTCCACAAGATTTCATCCTCAAACATATGGACAAACGGAACGCACCAACGCTTTGTTGGAGGAGTACCTGAGACACTTCGCGAACGCTAACCAAAGAAATTGGGTGGAATTATTAGACGTGGCTCAGTTTTTGCTACAATCTGCCGAAGAGTGAATCATCTGGCCATAGTCCATTTGAGTTGGCCACAGGCCAACAACCTTTGATGACACATACACTCGCTGGAGGATATAGAGGAAAGAGCCCTGCTGCTTTTCAATTCACTAAGGAGTTGCATGAGAAGCACGACTTGGCCAAAGCATACTTGGAGAAATCCTGTTAACGAATGAAGAAATGGGCGGACGAGAAAAGGAGACCCGTATCTTTCGAAGAAGATGACTTAGTCATGCTGAAGTTGAACCCGCAACAGTTCAAAGCTTTTCAGAAGGTACACAAGGGACTCATTCGACGATACGAGGGTCCGTTTCGCATCATCAAGAAAGTCGGGAAGGCGTCTTATAGATTGGAGCTTCCAAGCCACATGAAAATCCATCCCGCCTTTCATGCTAGCTGCTTGAAGCCATACTATGTGGATCAAGATGACGATTCTAGAGGAATTACCAAGAGGGCTCCGTTCAATATGATTACCTCTCTAGACAAGCAGGTTTCAAGATAGAGTCACACAGACGTGTCTCAAGAGCGGGTCGAGTTTACAAAGAATATCTAGTTCGATGGAAGGATCAACCAGACAATGAAGCCAGTTGGGAACATGAAGACTTACTTTGGCAACACAAAGATCTCATCGACAAGTACAACGCGACGAGGACGTCTGCGAATTCGGATGGGGGAGAATGTCACAAGGGTGCACCAAATGGCTCAACACATGGCTAACTCACCCTTGTGCACCACCTTGGCTATCCCCTTTGGCTAAATGGCTAGCCTCTCATTCTAGAATCTTCTTTCATTTGTCCTTTTCTTAGAATATTCTAGAATGGTGTAGATATATGTGGATATGTATAGAATAATCTAGAAGTAGATCTTAGCCATACATTTGTAAAGATCTTAGATCATTCTCTAGAACATTCTTGGCATCCCAACTAGTATAAATAGGGATGCCACCCTCATTTGTAAAGCATCCAAGTTTGGGAGAGCAATACAAGCATACAACTTCCATTCAAACATTCATCCTTGTTCTTGAGTGTTCTTAAGTTTCTTATGAGTTTGATCTTGAGTAGTCACTTGAAGTTGTGCTAAACTTCATTAGGGAATACTTACTTATCTAGTAAAGGAGTTCTAAACAAGTGCCGCATGGAAGAAGTCGAGGCGAAGGACTGACCCCGTGACAACCTGCTGCCTAACATTCTACCTTGCAAACAGAATTACACTCCCTATATTTTTGTACAAAAATGTTAATAGGCTAAAATGAAAAAGTGATAATAACACTGTTCTAAAAATAAAGGAAGTGAAAGAAAACTTGGTAAATGGAATTGACTGTATTGGAAGTTGTTTTGAGAAGAAGCGTGCTCTGTTTTCATTTATTATTCTGACGTTTCTTTTACAAATACCAATGACCGTTTGTATACCCACTAGATACACGACAGATATACTCCACAATTGATCACATGAACAGCCTATTGACCAGCCATATTGACCATTGACTCGATTGACTTACCTTGACTCTCTAATACACACCCTCAAACTGTTGGGTGAGCAACAAAAATAGTTTGAAAAATACACCAAATGAAAAAAAAAAAAAAACATGAACAGAATTGTGAAGTTGTCACGTTACAGCTGAACCATCATATGTCGAAGCTACTTGACTACTGTCCACAGCTATATAGACAAACAACATGTCCACCAATCTTGAAAACAGAGGCTTGCACAATCCTTTAGTGAACACATCCGCCAACTGGTCCTCACTTGGAACATGATGAAGTTTTAAAAATCCCGTAACAACCAGCTCACGGACAGCATGATAATGTACCTCTATATGCTTGGACCTGGCATGAAAAACAGGGTTAGTCGCCAAGGATGTGGCACTAGTATTATCACAATACAAATGGACAGGCTGCAATAAAGGTAACTGGAGTTCTGCCAGCACGTCACTGCAACTCTGCTGCAGCCACAGTTATACATTTATACTCAGCCTCAGTCGACGACTTAGACACTGTGGGTTGTTTCTTGGATGACCAAGCAATAATAGACGATCCCAGAAAGAGAACATAGCCAGACGTTGACCGTCTTGTGTCTGGGCAACCCGCCCAATCGGAATCTGAATAAGCCCGTAGACTGTGTAAATTCCCTGACCTCAGAGTAATACCGACCCCCAAACTACCTTTCAGATATCTTAAAATCCTTTTCACCAAGAGCATATGAATATCAGTAGGAACCTGCATAAACTGAGATACATAATTCACCGCAAAATAGATATCCGCGCGAGTTAAGGTTAAATATTGAAGACTCCCAACTAAAGTCCTATATGCAACAGGATAAGACAAAACATTTCCATCAGTCACAAACACCATGTTAGCCTTTGCTACAGGAGTGTTACACGGCTTACAATCTAGCATTGTAGCCTTTGACAGCAAGTCAACTGTGTACTTCTTTTGAGTCAATATAAAAGAATTTGCGTTTCTATCAACCTCAACACCTAAAAAATAGCTCAATTGTCCCAAATCCTTCATACAAAACCTTGATCGCATAGAATGTATCAAATCAGTCATCAAAGTATCTGAATTTCTAGTCAAGAGTATGTCATCTACATACACTAACAGTATAAGCATACTAGAATCTGTATGGTAAATAAACATGGAGTTATCAGAAACTGACTTCACAAAACCATAAGTCAGTAGAAATGAGCTTAAAGCATGAAACCAAACTCGCGGTGCTTGCTTAAGTCCATACAAACTCTTCTTCAACTTACACACATAAGAAGAGAAGTCTGGATGGATGAATCCCTGTGGCTGATTCATAAAGACATGCTCTTCTAAATGCCCATGCAAAAATGCATTAGATACATCTAATTGCCTTACTGGCCAGTTCTTTGTCAGCGCAATAGTAAGAACAATCCTAATTGTGGTAAACTTCACTACTGGACTAAACGTGTCAAAATAATCAACTTCTTCTAGTTGAGTATTCCCTTGAGCTACTAGCCTAGATTTGTATCTGTCCACTGTCCCATCAGCTTTTAATTTTACCTTATAAACCCATTTACACCCTAAGATATCATCCAAGGTTCAGCAGGCATATACTTTCATGTATCATTGTCAACTAGGGTTGTCACCTCTTCCCTCATAGACACAATCCATTCTGGAATCTGAGAAGCCACCTTGAAACTCTTTGGCTCAGTAGCAATGGTCAACAGAGAATAGAAATCCTCAGGTAGAGGATGTTTAACAATAGAGAATGAAATATGATCAGGAATGTGCTTTGGTTTGGAAATCCCACTCTTTGATCTAGTTATGACAGGACTTGTAGAACTAGGATCAGAATCAGTTCCAGTTGAAAACTCAGACACAACAGAGGATGGAAGGATTGAATCACAGGCAGATGATAAAATTGGAGGAGTTTAAGTAAAGTAGAAATTTGCCTCATCAAACAGTACATGTCTAGAAATGTATGTCATTTTAGAGATAGGATTATAACACTTATATCCTTTATGAGAAGGACTATATCCAATAAAAATACACTTTACAGACTTGGGAGACAGTTTATCAACTATGGAATGTCCTAAGAATGGAAAACAGATGCATCCAAATATTCTTAGAAAGGAATAATCTGGTATAGAATCATACGAAACCTGAAAGGGAGACTTGAATTTCAAAAGTTTTGTTGGAGTTCTGTTTATAAGAAACATTGTTGTTTGAAAAGCATCATACCAAAATTCTTTAGGGCAGTAAGCATGAAAAAGCAATGTGTTACCCATTTCAGTAATATGCCGATGTTTTCTTTCAGCTAAACCATTCTGTTCCGGTGTTTTGGGACAAGAAATCCTAACTGAAATTTCACATTTGTCAAGAAAACTCCTAAAAGGACCTTTAACAAGTTCAGATGCACCATCTGTTTGAAACCATTTGATTTGAGTTGAAAACTGGTTCTCTGTTTGATGTTTGAAATGAGTAAAACATGACAAGGCATCTGACTTATTAGACAAGGGATATATCCAATTATATCTACTAAAATCATCTACAAAAACTATATAGTATCTAAAACCAGAAAGAGATACCACAGGAGATAGTCCCCATAGATCACAGTGGATAAGAAACAATGGTTTAGTAGCATGAGATGGAGATAGATAAAAAGGTAAGCGTTTACTTTTAGCAAGCTGACACGGTTGACAAAGAGAAGTTTGATCAGATGGAATTGAAGATATGTTTTGATTAGAGTGTAACTTTTGCAAAATCTTTAATGATGGATGACCTAGTCTAGAATGCCACACAGTAGACGAAGAAGACACAAGAGAAGATGCAAATGAGGAATAACACTCAGATGTAGGAAGAGTGGAAATGGGATAGAGATTATTGATCATATTACCCTGAGCCAATAGAGTGTGATCTAACAAACTTCGGATCTCATAGCCAGTTGGATGAAATAGAAAGTAACACTTATGATCCTTAGTAAATCTATCTACTGATAGCAAGTTGTGCTTCAGTTCAGGAACATATAAAACTGTGTTCATCCTAAAACTAGTTTTAGATGTTTGCAACAAAGAAGTTCCAAGAAGGGTGATTGGAAGTTTGTTACCTGATCCCACCATAACTTTCTCCTGGCCAGCATAAGGAGAAGTATGATGAAGAATAGTCCTATCACCAGCCATATGTGATGACGCTCCACTATCCGCAATCCATGTGGAATGAGGTGAACCAGGAACAGACTTGTTTTCACTGAAGTCACCAGAACTCACATGAAGACCAGTAAAGTCTTGCTCCACCTCAGCCACATTTGCAACACCACCAGATCTACTCATATTCTTTGGAGGAGTATATCTAAAGAAACACCGGCTTGCATAATGTCCATTTCTTCTACATATTTGACATTCAACACTTGAATAATCATGTTGTGATCTTCGTACACCATTAGAGTTGAAAATAGGTATCGGATCAGTATTACCAGCAACAGATCCATTTGATGATGAAGAAGAATTCAATATTGGAGTATTTCTTGAGTTTCTGTATCTTCTAAAATTCTGATTATTACCGGTTCTTGCATTAGAATAAGCATTCTTGCTATAAAATGCTGAAGAATTCTGTGAATCTAGTATTTCTGTAGATACTTGATGTTGTTCATTTAACCACTGCTCATGAATTAGTAACCTTGCCTTGAGTTCTGAGAAAACCTATGAGGATTCTCGATGATACGCAGATATTACAAAATTATCATATTCTCTGCCTAACCCATTTAATATGTGCACAGTGAGATCTGCTTCACTAACTTTTTCTCCAATAGCAGACAGAGAATCTGCAGTAGTCTTGATCTGTTGAAGATATACCATGATTGATTGATTTCCTCTTCGGATATTATTCAGTTGGTTTTTAAGCATTCCTCTTCTTGCAACAAACTCTTCTTTGAACATAGTTTCAAGAAACACCCAAATCTCTCTTGCAGAAGCTAAACCAAGCACATCACTTGCTACTGTTAATGTGAATGTAGCTTTTAAACAGCTAACAACAAATCGATCATGTTTACGCCAATTTATCCATCTTTGATTTGGTGCTGGAAAACCATCTACTAGAATCTCAGTTGACGTTTCTTCGATTTCCCCATTAACGTAACCAAAAAGATCTGTTGAGATAAGGATAGACTCAAATAGATCTTTCCATAACATATAATTGGATAAATCAAGTTTGATTGAGATAAAATTGGAGATATTTGTAAATGGAAGATTGAAATTGTTGAATGTTGATGATTCAGCATCAGAAGAAGTTGAATTTGTATTCCAAACATTTGGTCTGTTTTCCATACTTCTTGTAGTTGGCATGAATTAAAATCAAGATTCAGAAAAAAAAGAAAAAAAAAACTTAGTTTGAAGAATGATATGAAAGATCTGAAACTGTTAAGAATAATATGAAAGATTTTTTGAGTATGATCAGAAATTTTGATTTTGAAAACTGAATCAAAAAATGAACAGAAGAAAATGATTTTGAGTAGACGATTTTGAACAAAAAATATTGACTGATTCTTTTGATTTCTACAAGAAAGATATTGATCGAATGTTTAAAAGATGAAACTATGAAACTATTTTGAAGAACAGACAAGATCTAGATGAAAAAAAACTATGTTGAAGAACAAAGAAGTGCTTGATTTGATTTGTTTTTAACACTGCTAAAGGAGAACTTGTTGTTTTAAATCTTCTGAGAACTGAAAGGATTTTGAGAAGAGAAAATATTAATTGATTTCTTTCATTTAACGAAGAGAAGAAAAGCCATTAAACTTGGTTCTGATACCATGAAAGAAAACTTGGTAAAATGGAATTGACTGTATTGGAAGTTGTTTTGAGAAGAAGCGTGCTCTGTTTTCATTTATTATTCTGACGTTGCTTCTACAGATATCAATGACCGTTTATATACCCACTAGATACACGACAGCTGTACTCCACTACTGATCACATGAACAGCCATATTGACCATTGACTTGATTGATTTACCTTGACTCTCTAATAGGAAGTATATGTTAGTATCATATTATCCAATTGACAACTAAATTGTCCATAAACTCCCCCGATGTTCTATTACAGCCCCAATATTATTGCAGGAAACTTGATTGCTAATGAATAGCTGGAATTTAGCTTCCTATGTTCGTGGTACAAACAGTGGTGGAGTTACATGGGATTACAGTACTACATCTGCCGCAGGGTTTTATTGGAAGTGATTTGTCATTCTCACAATTCAAAACACACACCCAACTTAGGATCAGTTTAACTTTTCGCTTCATTTTTGAACTTTTAAGGGGTCCATATCTTGCTACCTTCGGGAAGCTGTTATTATTGCACGGGAATTCCTATGGTCACACCTGCATTTAGGAATCTGGAATCGTCAAAGAAGGGAGACGAGGAGACCACCACAAGTGGATCTTGTTCTGCAGAGAGATTATGAGCAACATATATTATTTGTTACACCCGCAATGTGAAGAAATTCAAATGAAGAGAAATGATCTAAGGCCTTGATATCCTGAATAATTTTATGGATGCGCCAATGAATGAACTTAATTACTCTCTTAACTCATAAAAAACAAATGAACCAAATGTGAATTTTGTTCACCAACATAAGAATTTTCAAAATATGGGCTTGTGAATGAGTTTTTTCTCACATAGTTTCAGGAGCGCTTCTTCAACTTCAACTAACCTTCAAAACTTGTTAGCTAAGCCATTATTGCTACCGGAAGAATTGTCTTCAACTTAAGTTGAAATCAAGTATTTATTTTTTTCTCGAGAAATCACTTGTAAAATTGTGGTTTAAAATCTTCTGATTTTGTCTAGGGAAACAGTAGAGTGTTTGTTGTACAAAAATACTATCTCTTTGAAGGATTTTTATACATTTTGTAGTTATTTTATTTCCAGCTTCTTGGTTTCCTAGAAATTGCAATACCTTCCAGTTTACCTAAGGATTCTTTGTACAGATAAAAAAAAAAAGCAAGTAGAGAAAGTAGAAACAGAGTGCTCTAATTTAAATACCTAAAACAAAATTATTGATATCTATATGTACCAATATCAGTTCAACAGCAGCTTAGCAACTCCAAAATGTACAGCCTAAAGAAACAAGGACCACACTGTATATATATACATACATTAGATGTGTTTAACCAAGCAGAGAGTACTGTCAAAACCCTTACCATGAATCACACATTAAGAAATTTAAAGACAAAGAGAATGTTAATCTTCAACCATATCTAGCACAGTCTCTGGAGAAGATCATACGAGACTATACAAACAAACTTACATAGAATATGTATATATGCATGGATAAACGCATCCTATGGCAACCGTTATTATTATTTCGAGTACAAGCAAGCAGGTCAACCAAATCCTAACAAACCTAACACCAATGACTATACTCTACCACTAGGACCGTTCATCGATCAATCAATCTCTTATATACTAGCAATATTTTTTTCCCAATTCACGTCACAACATTACATGCTCATAACTTCCTTCCCTTCATCAGTATACATATAAATGCTTCAACTAATTACAATCTTTAATTAATTACCTGTACTTAAAATCATGATTTACTACCTAGGGATGCAATAATCCTCGGCCGACGGTGGCGTTGTCTCCGTGAATGTAACGATGTTGTTCTCCGATGGAACATGCCAATGGTAGTCGTTCATAAAAGGCGTTGCTGCTGGACGAGGAGAATTTTGATTAATCGATTGTAGTTTGATAATTTGTTTCTTTAAGAACTTAACGTAACGAACTGCCTCATCTAACATGGAAGCTGTATCCATTTTAGCTCCTCCTGGAACAAGTCTCTGAAGAATTCTCATCCTTTCACTTATTCTCTCACGCCTATGACGTGCAGCTACACTTTGTGGGTCGTTACTAATTCGAACATTTCGTCTCTTCGGTTTACTAAGTGTCGCCGGATCGATATCAATAGGTTGCATCGCTGCGATTTTGTACATCATTTCTTTCACTGCACCTAACTCTTCTTCTTCATCTTCTTCTGATCCTTGTTCTTTCTCTTGTTTTTTTTCTTCACTACAATAACTTAAGGTTCTTATAAGCTGTTGTTGTTGTTGATGCTCATGATGATCACTTTGTATGGGTGCATAATGGGAAGAACATGATGATGTTGGTTGTGTAATTTGTTGAGAATGAAAATTCTCAAAGATTACATCATAAGGCTGATCGTCATGGAGGTATGGTGTAGCAATGAGGGTCGACTGCTCCATTGAAGCCATTACAAGATTATCCCATGTATTGTTTCTTGACATACTATCATGTCTGGTGATATCCATGAAAATGTATAGAACTGATCAAATGAGAGATAGATAGATAGATAGATAGATAGAGAGAGAGAGAGGTCATGTGTTGATGATGAGGAAGATCATGGTGATGCTTAAATAAAATCAAAGGAAATGACAACTCAATCAAAGGGTCTGTATCAACTTTCTATATTTAAGAATATAATGCGATGAGAAAACATGGTGAGTGATGATGAAATAACTGAAAATAAGTAATAAATTGATTTGGAGTTATCTTATACGGAGAAACATAAATCCAAAGAGAGACTAGTAGTGATAGTACTTAGTTAATAGTTTCATTCACTTAGTTAAACATCTAGGATTGGTCCTAAGATGACTTTGGTCCAAAAGTTTAATTATTTTTCACGGGTTTTCGTATAAAAAAATTGCTTCCAAAGTAAGCTTTCGCAGGTGCGAATCCAGCTTAGGCCATTGGTCAATTGATGGCAGAGGCATATCCAATTTAGGCCATTGGTCAATTGATGGTAGAGGCGTATCCGGATACCTTATATCCTAATTGACTGGTCAAAGATAAAATTAATCATTTTATGACATTTATTTTGAAAATTAGGCTCAGAGGGTGTTCGGCAGTTAGAAACCATATTCCCAACAAGTAGAGTAACCCTCAAAAAATATAAACAAAAAGATTTTTATTGTAAATAAAGTTCACGTTTTTATTTTTAAAAATTATTCCAAATTATATTCTCAAACTAATTTTAAAATCTTTTAACTTAATCAAAAGAAAAATTATTTTTCATGTGATGTCCCAACACTCTCTTAGCCGTAGAGGGATGTCTTATTTGTACTGACTGAGTGTAAATCGAAGATCAAAAACAGTCAAGAAAAATTGTGTGTTGGAAGTGGAATAATGAGAAATAAAAAACCATGGGCTGATCTTTTTGAAAGTTGGCCCAACGTGTTTATACTTGGCTTTGCTCCACTTGATTGGTTCAATTAATCAAGCCAACCCTACCCTTGTGATTGGTTCAATTAATCAAGCCAACCCTACCCTTGTGATTACAGTTTAATATGGCCTAAATTACTCATGGTACTCTAGTTGTAACTTGTAAATACATAGTAAATGAAAATGTACATCAAAGTCTTTAATTATTTTATTTTTTTGGGTATATTCAGATATAAATATGAGATTTATTTTGTTTGCTATTTAAATCTATCCATGCATCCATCTTGTGATAAGTTATAATGACGCATGAATGGCACAAAAATTCAAGTGATTATTCTCTTTGACTTATTGACATCTTCCATGTTGAAAAAGCAAACCCTAATCTAAGAATCCTATACATCGAGTTTTCTTTCCATTTAATTTGTAGGTTTCTTATGGGATTTTGATTGTCTGAAGGTTTGTCCATTTCAAGTAGTTCTTGAAACCTATAAATCATGACCTCATTTTTCCTAACTCTCTTGTTACATAGAATAATCTCTGAGATATAGTAGTGAGTCTATGACATCATACAGAAGATATAAAGTCACATTGGGCATGGCTGTGGATGTAGACTCACCATGGTGTGGTTTTTATTGGTACGGTTCTTCTTATAAGTGTATCCATGAGTACCGTTAGTTTGTTTAAGATGGGGCAGAATTTAAGAGCTTATTTGACAATGTGTATATATAACTTTTTTCTAGAAAATAGTCATATTTGTCAGAAATTATATTTAGATAGGTTTTAAAATTTTAGAGGTAATTGGAGCACCTCAAAGCCACCCCTAGTTCGGTTATTGCTTGAAGATCACTCAGCAAAATTCAAAGTAAGATGGGGTAAGAAAAAAAAAACCATTGTTTAGGCAAGCAGTAAAGGACATATATTGGATATTCTATTTATAGATTAATAGATTTTGTAGTCAGTTGGTAAGTTAGGACAATTAACGTCACTTGCAGATATCAGGTTCCGTTTTGCACATTAATGATGTTAACTCGTTTGATTTGGTAGATCTTCAATATTGCTTGACCATTTTTATTTGGTAGAAAGTTAACAAAAAGAAAAGAAAAGAATGAAGCACATAACTAATCGGACCCGATGCTACACTTTTTGCCAAATGAGAAAAGTGAACAAAAGGAAAAAATCGGAAACGAAAACAACCTAAACCGAATTCTTTCCTTGGTGAGGATGTAGTACAGATTATTATGCGATGGGATTGACTGATATCCAACTTTGCTTTTGCATCAACATGTACTACCATACCGTGATAAAGAAATTTTTTAGCACGAAATCATTCTTTTTCTTTTCCTTTGTATCTCAACTTACCTTATCGGCAAAAGTAGAAAAAAGTTATTGCTTCTCTTGATGGGATCTAAAATGGGTTTGAGACAAGTCAGTCTTTTCAGAGCATTTCTAGCTATAACATAGATATGATAGGCCATTATCAGCTAAACTACTGCATTAAGGTCTTTGGGAAGACTCAA
This sequence comes from Papaver californicum, assembly GCA_023531435.1. NCBI lineage: Eukaryota > Viridiplantae > Streptophyta > Magnoliopsida > Ranunculales > Papaveraceae > Papaver > Papaver californicum. Next base: position 82,607 of record JAJJMC010018132.1, on the reverse strand, counting down.
ATTCCTGGTACGTTGTCTCGAGTTACCAGTGTATGACCAATAATCTCCACAAGACTGGTTTAGGGTCTATATGCATTTCTGCTGCATTAGGGTCCTTAGAAGTCATTTTCTTGGTAACTCAACGAGCCGCAGTTTGCCTTGACCTGCGCAAACTTCGATCAAAGTAAACTCATTGAGTTCTATCCCCAGCCTCTTCGGCATGCCTTGTAATCTTACTGAAAGATCAAGTTCATAAGATCAGTTGTACTGGTTTGGGTTTTGTATAGGAGTTCATGTGACTAATTGTCAAAATTTACCAGTTAAATGATCCTGTGAATGTATACACCAAGAGTAACAAAACTTAACTCTTTTGATCAATACTGTTAAAGTCTATGGGTCTAACTAACCTCGAAAACCAACTTATAAGGTTAGGGTTACTAAGACATATATACTTCACAAATCTCGAAAACTAACTTATAAGGTTAGGGTTGTTAAGGCATATATACTTCACAATCTAGGGAATCTAGACGGTGTGAGACTATATTTAACGAATACATTATACATGATGCCTTTGTGCAGCCTCATCAGGTGCAACTACAATGGCATCAACCTGCAGCGATTGTGTACAGTACGAGTAAGGTCGTTCGCACCCCATCTTTGAGCATCCCATCCATATGTAACATTTGTTTGGTGTAAGTGGACGAATCTTCGCTACCATATTCAGATTTCAGACATTAATCTGTCATAGTTCCACATTGAACTATCGAGCATCTTACCAAGCAAAGTTACCATTCAGTACCCTAAAAAACAAACGGTTTCCATAACAAAAGATCCGAAGGAACGTGCAGACAAGTGCATGCAACGAAGAACGGCAGTAAAAGGTGCTAGCAATTACAAGTATTCAAGTAAGCCCAACAAATAACAATTGAATTGTATTGTCATTTGACTGCATAATTTCTCAATTGATTCAAGAATATAAGCTTACGTCAAGGTTACAGCAAACATTTCAAGAACTAGCCTACTCCTCCGGTGCTGCAAAAGAACACTGGTGCTGACCCTATTATTAGTTTGTATTGTTGTTCTTTTCATCATGCAAGGAACCAAAGTTGCTCCACATTATAATCAAAATCACAAAACCAAACTCAGTTCCAGCTTTCAAGAAGTCCAAGATGTATTTAAAAATAGAATCAAGCAGTTGCCGAGGCCCAAGCACCCCCATGGAAATTTGCCACCCCAACGAGATTGTGTGATAAGCTATTTAGTTGATCTTCTTCGTCATCACAGTCCTCTGTTTCCCAAAGGAAACTTGCATATGCCGCATGAACATGACTGCAGTTGAGAAGAATACAAAGATGGTAAGGACTTGGGGAAATGCTAAATCTACCGTACGAAAACAACGTCCAGAAGAGTAGGACATGATCCGAAATCAGGCTTGTACATGCTGATCAAAATATGAACATGCTTGATTCTTTTACTAAATGGCGTGCTAAAATTTTCAAGAATGAACAGTACCTGTCCTCAGGAGCAGCTTGAACTGCACGCTCAAAGTAACTTAAAGCTCTTTCATAATCATGATGGAGCTCCCAAACCAGTTTAGCATATTGGGCTAAGAGATCACCGTCTCGCGGATCTGCTAGTACTGCTCGAGAGTAGTATTCATCAGCTCCCCGAAGATCTCCCTTGGACTTTAAAAACAAAGAAAACAAGTATTAGGGATTTGCAAGAACATGTACATCAAGCAAATGACAAATCACAGTAATCGAACACAAAACAATCTTTCACATCTAACTACAAAATGTTCTATTTGTCAATTTTGGAAACCTTCTTCTTTCTTCATCAACCGTGACATTCTAGTGCTCTACGGTTCGTTCTTGTGAAAATGAATGTTCTTGGACTAGTCAGTGCATACATAAGGGTGTTGCTTGAGCTACATCACCGGTTCTTATGTTGCAATTCTTTTGAACTAGTGATCTTGTCAATATTAATACAGCAGCAAATGCAAACCATTTGCAAATTTTAGCTAGTGTTATGATAATGTATCAAAGCTAGGAAATATGACTAAGAATCAAAAAAAAAAATTTGCCTGAAATCTACAATCGATATTGCTGTGACGAACTTCAAATACGTGTGCAATTTTCGGCTACGACATGCCTAAACCAACATTGTAATCTATTCGGGGTCCATGAATGTTCCTATTCTAAATTTCTAAAACATTCTATTAGAACTTTTCACTAAGATTTTAAAATCTGATGGCTTATGAGGGGGCAATGACCCCCCTGTGTTAGACTTGGACCTAATTAACTTCATCAATCAAAATACTAAAAAGCATGAAAAGTGAATTTACATAAACAAATTCTCACCTTATAAAGAAATTGAGCATAATTTCTTAGAAACAAAGCAGTAGAAGGATTCTCTTCAACCATGTTTTTATAATACTCTCCAATTTCTTCTTCATTCTCAACACCACCTTCTCCATACTTTGCAAAATTAAAACCACCACCACTACCTCCATTAACACCAAATCCAAGTCCTGTTGAAAAAAATAATGAAGGGTTCATATTATCTTGACCCAAGTACTGAAATTCATTAAATTTATTATCTTCTTCATTTTCTTGAATCAAACCCATCTTCTCACCACCAAAAGTAAATTCACCACCACACATAGACATAATATTTTCTCCTATTGTTACAGACCTTTGTAAAGACTCATCCTTTTCATTTTCCACCTCATCGTCTTCTTCTTCTGGTTCATAATCATCTTCAAACCTACCATTTGAATTATAAACAGAGAATGAAGGAATTGACTGCAACATTGAAGTTCTTTTCGACGATTTAAATGGGTTTGATGAAAAATGATTAAACAAATCTGGATCCTCCATATCACAAGAAGCAGCAGCAGCAAGTCCCTTTAAGTTTCCATCAGACTGAGCTCTTCTAAAACCTTTACTACAACTACTAGTATCTGATGAATCGGAAATCCCACTAATAGAACGAGTTAAAGATGTAGAAGTATTGAATGAGCTAAAGTTAAGGCTATAACCACCAGGAGTGAATGAGATTTTGGAACTTGGGTTGTGGGGGGTCTCATAGTCTTTGTGATTTGGACTCTCTGAATATGAAGAAGATGAAAGTAGAGATCCAAGAAGTGGTGTTGATGAACTTCTAAGCATCATCTTTGATTTTTGAAGCTTAATTGGTTGAGTAGAAACTAAGTACAGGAAAAATAAAAATGAAATCTTGAGTTAAGTACCACAAATATTTACAGTCATACAATTATCTTTCCCTGGATTTGGATGCCATTTTGATTCAACCGTGTATGATGCAAAATGATTGAAGAAGGATTTGGTTGGGGTGATTGAACGGTTGTGATGAAAGGTAAGATAGTTGGCTTGGCCATGTATCACATTGGAAAAGATGGAAAGTCTGGTTTTGGTGGGTAGACTTCACATGGCCAATGTGAGTGACTTGTCAATTGATAACTGTCGTTAATGTTGCAAGTGGCGATTTAACACACCAAACAAATGCCAGTTTTCTTTGATACCATCGAACAAAGCTTCATAAAAATCATATGAAATATCAATGTGCTAACAAGATGTTTGGTGTTTGGTGGTCAGAAGCAAAATTATTTTTCACGTTATAAGTCAATTCCAAAAATCAGAAATAAAAACAATTTACCTTATAATATGTTGTAACGAGATATCAAACGAAAACAATAACAGAGATCGAGACACAGGGACTTATGTGGTTCATTAACTGTTACGTTAGCTACATCCACAACAGAGAAAGTAGAGTTTTATTATAGAGCAGAATGCTAAGATACATATTCTAGGTACAACGTATGTATATATATAGGGCATACCTTAATTCGACTAAAAAACGAAAAACAATCACAGTGATAATACATTACGTATACCGTTTAGGCGGGGGCTTTGCCTCTCGGACTCCTCGTAGTATTCCGACCGACGACTGATTCAAGACATATCAACATGATATATCTAGAAATTATTTTAAAATTGTATTTTGGAATTAATTTCTAGCTTTTGACAAGTAATTTTTGTATCCAAACCAAACCAAACACCATCAGAGAGAAAGTTTTGTTGCTTTTGACTTATGAGAATTACTTTTGCGTCTGAGATTAGCTTGGAAACCGATTGTAAAATTACTTTGCTCTTAAATTCTGAGAAATATGTCTATTTTTTGGAATGCAGAATTGCTTCCGCTTCCGGTTACCCATGCCAACCGGAGTTAAAAAGCTAGCCCTAAACGAAAATGACAAGTTAGAATAGAGACTAGAGAGTGAAAGTACAATTTGGATTATGTGACTCAAAATGGACGGTGGGAAAAATAAAACAAAGTACACACCAAAACGGAAAACTAAAAATGAAGGTCCTGTTTGTTTGTTTATTTTGTTTTGTTTCCAAAGGAATCAACGGCTGTTGCCTCAAACAAGTCCCTATGCTGCCAGCCAATAAACTATTTCAATTTTCAACGTGGAAGTTATTACGAGTACGTGTCTACTTTGTATGCCGTTTCTTGCTGATACGACCAAAAGTCTACAGCTAGGAAGGGAAATGAATGAATTGCCATCCCCACAAGTTTAGTTTCGGCTTTTGACTCATGGACGCACACGGAGTCCCCTAGCTAGGGTGAGGACTGAGGTGAGCATCTTGGGTTATGTGGTGGCAGCCCTCCACAGTGGATCGTTTACTAGAAGCCGCCCCCACAGTGGTCAAAAATAGTGACAATGGAATGGCCGACGGGAATTCTCCGAATCCCAATTTTGTGCGATTTACACGGGGGAAACCAATCCAAAGAACCAGTTGTCAAGATTATAAATCCTATAATATGGAATATGGAATGGTATCCCATAGAGATTTGGTATCCCCTTATAAATCCTGTAATTTTGTTTCACAATTACATAAGGTAAATCTGGTTCTTAGTGAACAAATGGGCACCCCGGTTTGAGAATTGAGACACCGTTTCATTAACTAACTTGCCGGGCATTTTGTCAGTCACTGGATGGATTTCAGTGTTTAAAAGTTTGAGCCAAGGGGGGTACCCATAGTAGGACGACTCTTAGCAGCGGAATAAGCTTTAAATCATGTAGAGTTGGCTTAGAGCCTATAGGCGTTGAAAGTAAGAATAACATGTGAGGATGTGAAATCCGTTTCTCTGCCACTAGTCCCTATTTTGGTTGCATTGCATGTTCATCCCCTTACAACTGGTCAAGATATCATTTCATTTCTAACTATGCAAGTTAGTGGTGATGGATGAACCAAACAGCTGGATATGATGGAAGTTCCAATTGAGACTCGACCCCTTCAGAATCATAAATGGAGTTAGTTGGCACATACAAGGAACACATGAAAGATCGTCATGATCAGATGATGAAATTGTCAATCAGTTAAATGTGTTATAATAAGCTTCTGCGCACCAAGCTAGTTCGAAAGGGATACTGTGGAAAGAACATCAATTTGGGGATTGGGAAATAGGTAAGCACATGGATGAGAATTGTTTATCTGCTCACATTTAATAAAAGGCAGGATGGTGATAGCCAAGTGATAGTGATGAAAAATGGTCTGATCTCTAACTCGAACCTGACCCAGATTCAGATGCCTAATCCTCGACCAATGCCCTTCAAGTTCAACTAGTTAGAATATGATAAAAGGTCTCAAAGAGCAGCAATACATTTCCCTTAAGCAGGAGAAGTTCTTCAACATTTCAAAAAGATCAAACAGGTACTTATTTGTGAAACTACTAATATGGCATTTTCCACACAATAGCTTCAGATATTCAAAATAACAGAAAGACAGGTTTTCTACAGAGTGCTTTGTGTCTTGTCAAGTCTAACTAGTCAAACTTTGACCGCAACCAACTCCTGCTGGTTCAATGCTTCGAAAACAAAATGTTTTGATCGATAGAACCAATTAGGAAGGCGATACTTAAATTGGGCAAAAGACACATTCCAGTACATCATCATTCGTCAACTATCCTAGCAGTGAAATTGAAAGTCTTCTTCGCTAAGTCAGCACTTAAATGGTGTGCCAAAAACAGCTGGTAATTGAGAAAGTAAAGAATACTGAAGTTGAAGTAATACCGTAGTAAGCTGGAATGTACAAAGATAAAAGCATCACGTTGAAAACTACCTTTCATAGACTATTCTTTGTGCCATAGGCAATGAAATTTATACTTGTATCATCTGATAGTACCCATCTTCCGGTCAATGGATTTAACACCATTCCCGCAACCCCCTGAACCTAAACAAAAATCCATAAAGCAAACAGTCTTAATTCCAAAAGTAAATCAAATGCAGCATAGATAAAAACGGGAAGAACTTGTGAAGGAAGGGTGCTACGAAAGTACAGATATAGAGGATCGATGCATGATTTCTTCCGGAGCAACAAGACTTGACCACTAGTGTGTTCCTTTAGGAAGCTGCAAAAACACCAATAGAAAAAACAGTTAGTTCATACGCAGCATTTACCAATTTACTATGGTGACCGACAGAAGTCTCTTTCTTCGGCTAGGCTAGATATAGGGATTTTCTAGGTAAGGGGTGATAATACAAGATGTTTCCCAAGCTATAGGCCACCACTTATTTACTGTGGATATCCACAACTCTCTTTTTCTGACACGGAGATATTTATGGATTCCCTTGGTAAGGGGTGGTAATACAAGATGCGTCCATGTTGAGAACCAGTTTATCTTATGCCTTCCCCAGGGAAAGCCTAGAAGCATAATGCAAAACCTTATTGCAACAAAAATACATTTAACTCGTGTCATTTACTATGCTCTATGCATAACTTCTATGACTATTGAATCGCTAAACATTCCGGATTCTTGTAAGATAGCAGCTGATGAATATGAATGCTAACATGGAAAATCAAAAGAAAAGCTCTGGGTAACAGTTAAGAAATCATACCCACTGCAAAATGTACTCAGCCCAACTATTGCAGCTGCTTAAGATCTAATGGTGCAGTTGATCGCTGATACCAACATGGCTCCATTTGGGACAGTTAATGCTTGCCAAAGACTTGCAGAAATCAGCAGGTTCTGCTGCATGCTCAATAACCTGAGGAAGAAAATTTTGAATCTCAGCCAAAACGAAGAGACTAAATTGTACTTTAACTTGAGTATTTGTTGATTGGTTTGTGTGCAAGCATAACTGAGAAGCACCCGTAGACATATATAAAGCACACACTAAATGCATTTCGAAAGTAAGATTATGCAGATTTTTTTTCCTCGTGAGGGGCGTAATTAAGTAAAAGAGGATTCAATTAAATGAGCATTACATACTACCTTTGATAGAAAATAAGTTATGGGATCTTATTCGTGTGTGATACCCATGAAATAAATAGTTTCTCCAGTGAAGGCTAGTTAGTACTTAGTACTTATCTTGCATCAAAATTTAAACTTGATGGACTGTGAAATAGAAAAATAAGGTCATGCTACTGTCCCTTAACTAATCAGCTAGAGTGCTGGACAAGTAAAATGGGATATTTGATAGGTGATACATTCGGGTGGAATATAGTTAAATAGAGCTATTGTGAATTGCTCTTAACCTGGTTTTCATAAAGAAAAAGCCTTGAGAATTTTTTATGTACTTACTAAACAACTGAACTGAACGGGTATTTTAGAAGTCGATGCAACCCACCATTCCAGGCATATTGAAGCAAAGAGAATATGATGCAATTGTACTGACTATCAAAAAAGAAACTAACTAACGTACTAATATCAGTTACTTATATTTTCTCATTCTATCGTAGCACTGTGGTTTTATGTGTTTGGCATTAAAACAACTTCATATGAAGATGAATCAAGATCTCAACAAAAATCTTACTTTGCCCTGTACTGCTTAGTCAGTATGAGTATTTTAAAATAGTGCAATATACTTGAGTTTGAGTATTATCACCATTAGAAAAATAATAAGAAGCAATAAAATATCATGCCTCTAGAGCAATTACAGCATCAAACACCCTTTCTACTTCATCCAGTTTTTCTGTGAATATAGTCATACTTAGTAAGCGATCACATAGTGTAAACCTTTTACTAGCAAAAAAATTATCAAATGAAATAAAATGAAGTCAGAGATTTCTAGAAGTTAATAGTAATAATGAAGATTCCCAAAAACATTCTTAGAAAGGCAGCTAAACAACTTAGAGCACATAAAGTCAAGTTATCAAATTGATATAGCAATTACTAATTAGGCAAGTATATTGAACCAAAAAAAACTTGAGAAATATTGACCCATTCCTTCCTTATTATGTTGAGCAGTAACAATGTGATAGTGTAGACAGAAAATCTTCAGTGACTAACTCTTCTTAACTTTTGGTAGTAATTTTAACTCAATTTTCGTAACTTATACAGACAAAGATGATACTAAATTAAGTCTCTTTCTAGATGCACTCGTCAATTAACATAGGAACAGTAGATGCCAATGACATATAAAACATAGCTTAAAACATAGCTCATCGACTAGGTCAGGATATTATGTGTATAGATAATAAGATCTTTGTACCTGCAGCTGTGCATTGATATTCAATTGATGAAGTAGCTGGATCCTGCTCCTGCGCAAGTCGAAAAACGACGTACAATCATAAATCTGTTTGATTTGAGAAAAACATACACTGATAGTAGCAATGAACAGGTTTCTGGTTTAGCATGCCATGTAGACACAAAATCTTACAAACAACAATGAACATAATCAACGAAAGAAAAAAGTCAAGGATAGTGAGACCCTTGCAGGTCTTGGATATTTTTGAGATAATGTATCCAAGTGTAATAACCTAATAGAGCTTACAACTCTTAAGCAGCAGAGAGTAATTTCCTTCATGAAATTCAGGGGGTGAAAGAAGAACATTATGTCCTTATTCACACAAGATTCTTGGCCTTAAAAACTCTACATTTGTTTTTGACATCCTAGTGTCCTTCTAGGCATCTAGGAAATCAAGTTGAAATTTCAATCTTCTAAAGTAAATTCAGAACCAATCTCAAACACATTTTATTACTATTTCCAAAATTCAAACCTCTAATGCCAGATTACTGATCCGCACACATAAAAATTTTAATTAGTCTAAGGATCTTTAAATATGAAGTTGTGTTAAAGCCTTAAAGGAAGACTTTTGAGTCACCTCTAACTGTATTACTACTTACTAGTATTAGATTATTTTTTTTCAAGGAGTTTATTCCAGAACACGGTGTCAGTACACGACTCATATATAATCTAACTCCAACTCCTATCTCCAAAAAAATCTAATACTAGTTTGATTTTCTTCTTTTCGAACATAAGTAGCTAGCGCATTTACTTAAAGCGAGTTAACATTTCATTTTCTTCCGAAAGATAACCTTGGATTGCACATAGGCTTGCCTCTGATAGAATGCTACCGGCCACCTCTGCTACCAATTTACTATGTAATTTTAGATTGTTGGGATGCTCGTACTGGTAGGGTTCTATTTATTGTCATGTTTTGTAGATTTAATAATAAAGTGAAGCAAACTGATATAGAATCTCTAAAACTAAAACCTACTAGTAAAATCCCATCCTCTATGGTAATGACAAGGTAGAAATAAACGAAGGATGTGTGTATAATGTATATATTAAGCGCAACAGTGTGAGTGAGTGGCTATATACATTTTATTATGTGATTCCTAAACAACATTTTTGGTATAGTAAAGGTTAAATGATGAGATTTACCCAAGAAGTATGTCTATCTGCAAAGAGTGAAAGCAAGTCTTGTAGGAGCAGTGGTCCTTCTTCAGAATCCTACCTGTTACAGAATAGTATGATATCAAAAAATGATTACTTCACCTATCCAATGCACGCAATTAACAATAGAAGAATGAAATAGGGAGATGAAAAATGATAAGCATTACCAATTAAGTATCAGCGCTATAGCGGAGAGAAATTACTGATTTCAAATGCATTCAAAAGAAAAGACGATGAAATTATAAGCGGTTCTTCTTCTTCTTCTTCTGAGATTCATTGATTGATTGATTTTGGGGATTAAAGAGTTTCTGCAGGAGATGTGGTGGGAATTTCTGATTTAGGGTTCAGAAAATGATATTTGAATTCATAAAAGGGGAGGGTCAGTCAAATAGGGGTCTGGTAAGAAGATTGTTGGAGATGGCAAGTTTATTAATTCTTGGTGCGGTAAATGGATACCAAGTCTCGATAATGTTAAACCTAACTCATTGGTCCCCAAGATCCTAGTGTCAGGATTTCTTATTTTATAAATCATGATGCTAGAATATGGAATGTTACTAGATTAAATACTTACTTTAACAATGCTTCTACTAAGAAGATTGTTACTATTTTCAGAGGAATTAGATCATTTCCAAGTAGTAATCTTTGGAAGTGTATTTGGAAACTCAGAAGCTGCAAAGAATGCCATTCCCACCAAAACTGTCCTGCATACAAGAATGCCTATGGTTGATGTGGTTTGTCCTCGTTGTGCTGCCAGTCATAAAACTATTATGTTCTCTGCCCCTTTGCTAGTTATGTTTGGGTTTTTTATCTAATCTATGTGCTAATACCTCTGCTTTTCTTGATAGTTTTATGCATGATTGGTTAGTTTTTTGGTTTGTCGGTCATATTTCTAGATTACCTGATGATTTACATAGCCTCTTTGCCACCATATTTTGGTTCATTTGGAGTAGTAGAAACAGCCTGACTTTTAATGACAAGAAAGAAAATCATTTTGTAATGTCAGGAAGAGACAAAGTTATGCTTTTATCATCTAAACCTAACCCACAGATCCCTTCAACTGTTTGTATCAGTAGTCATGACAAGTGGATGCCTCCACCTTTTGGTTGGATTAAATGTATCATTGATGGAGCTTTTGATGAATTTTCCATGAACAACGAAGCAGGGTATGTGATGAGGGACTTCTTGAATAAAACTACATTTTGCGCTTTTATCACTTTTGAAGTTGAGTAAGCTGAAGAATCTGAAGCCAGAACTATGTGAGACGTGCTCAAAAAAAGCTATGGAGCTGAATCTCACGCATGTTATCATTAAAAGCGATGCAAAGAACTTGATTAACCAATTTTCAGCAGGACGTTTTGACGGTGATCAAAGCACGGATACTATCTTTAAAGGAATTCAGTTTTACGCTTCTCTTTTAGTTATCTGTATTTTTTCTTTTCAACCAAAATCATGTAATGAGGTAGCTCACACTCTGGCTCAATAGGCCAAAAACAACTCTGCTACTATGTTTTGATCTGTTCTTCCAGTTTAGTTACGACCAATTGTTGAGGCAGATCTTTAGCCTTTTTAAAAGCCGTCGTTTAGAGAATCCACAGGGGGCAATCAAATCCCGGACCAAACCCAAATTTGATCTTTGGTCAGCCCAAAATAGATCATAGTAGTGCAATCAAATTTGGGTTTTGGTCCACTTTTGTTACTGTTTCGGAACATTTTTGATCCCGGAACTGGACCAAAGAAGAATATGGTGGAGCGTGCATCTAACCGTGCGTCTCATGCCAGGCGTGAAGCTGGCTCTCCGTCTTGTGTCAGACGTTTACCTAGACGTGCGTCTGAAGATTTACCAGGCGTTTGTCTAGGGCTACTCCTCATCAGGCGGTTGTCTAGGGCTACGCCTGTCACTTGGACGTGCTCTTAGACGTGCGTCTGAAGATTCACCAGGTGGTTGTCTAAGGCTACTCCCCATCAGGCGGTTTTCTAGGGCTACGCCTGTCACTTGGGCGTGCTCTTACACGTGCATCTACAATCGGACGTTCTTCCAACGAGCGTTAATCCAGTGTCCGCCCCTACCAGGCGTTAGCTTAGTATTACATATAATCAAAATTTATTCTCTACCTGTTACGTTTCAGGCGGAATAAACCTAAATTTTTTAGATCTTTACTCTTTGGGTTTAGTTGCACCACCGTGGATGCTCTTATAAAAAGAAATAGAGGGTCTGGTCAACCTTCTCTACGAGAAAAGTCATGCTGACTTGGACATTACCCCACCATCATTTTCACTCACACATCATCTTCTCCAACCAACACAGTACTCACTCAATCACTCTGTCTCTAAAACCCTTTACTCATCATCATCTCCAGTACTACCAAAAAAGGATCATTCAAACAACAACTAAATCCCTTGAATACATCATCTCTCACTCAAGTCAACAATGTCTCCTCCACCACTTATTACTATTCAGATCATTCCTCTACTCTTCTTATTCTCTCTACCTTGTTTCCTATCTAATGGGGTTCATCATCCAATTAACAAAAACAATCATACTCTTGAAACAAACATGGACCCAATTGAGCAAGAAACTTTGTTTAAAATCATGGAATCCATGTCTTCTGATAGGAATTGGAGAGTTTCTAATCCCTATCCATGCAAACCAGGTTCTTCATGGCCTGGCTTAGAATGCAAAAACAAAGATACTACTCATTTCCATGTTATTAGACTTGATTTTGGTTCTCCACCCAATCCGACTTGCAAAAAAGCAGCTACATTCCCTTCTCAAATTTTCAATCTTCCTTACCTTGAATCAGCTTTCTTCTTTCATTGTTTCACCCTCACTAAAACAACTCTAAAAATCATTTCTTCTTCTTCTTCTTCTTCTTCTTCTTCTTCACTTCAACAGTTAAGTCTAAGATCAAACCAAGCTTTAGTAGGTCCAATTCCACCACAAATCTCTTCATTAAAATCTCTTGAAATCCTTACATTGTCACAAAACCAACTGCATGGGAAAATCCCAGTGGAAATCTGTAGTTTACCATCTCTTATACATCTTGATTTAAGCTATAATTCTCTAGTTGGAACTATTCCTAACCAAATAGGTAACCTCAAAAACCTTCTAGGACTTGATTTGAGCTATAATTCACTTTCTGGTTTAGTCCCACCAACAACTGGAAACTTGGGTCTACTTCAAAAACTCGATTTAAGTTCGAATGCGCTTACCGGAATCGTCCCAGAAACTATAGAAAATCTCAAGTTGTTGGCATTTCTGGATCTTAGTAATAACAGACTTAAAGGTAAATTCTTCCCAAAAGGAATAACAAAGCTAGCCAGCTTACAGTACTTAATAATGGATGGTAATTCAATGTTCATGTCATCATTACCAAATGAGTTGGGGAATCTAGTGAAGTTGCAAGAACTTAGACTTGGTAATTCAGGTTATTCAGGAACAATTCCGACAAGTTTATCTCATCTTATGAATCTGACTACATTATCACTTGAGAATAACAGATTAACAGGTGAGATTCCAGTTGGTTTAAGTAATCTGTCTCATATATATCATCTAAATTTGAGCAGGAATATGTTAAATGGTGTTGTTCCTTTTAGTAATGGTTTCTTGAAGAGATTAGGAAGAAATATTGATTTAGGTGGTAATCCAAAACTTTGTTTAAATGGTTCTCAAATTCTTGCTGATGATGATGGTCTGAAGAAGATTGCTAGTACTCTCAATGTTTGTGGATCAAGCAGTAATAATAAAAATGATTATCTTATTCAACAACCGCCATTCAAGAAATCTGATGCAGCAGCTAATTCTCCATGTGGCTTCTTCAGTTTTATTACTCTTTTGGGAATTTATCGAGCATTATTATATTAAGAAGTATTTATATTAGTACATGTCATGGAATGAACTTGCCTGGTTTTCTGTAGTTTTATCTGCAACTTCAGGCTACTGAGTAACTTTCATTTTTAAGTTGAGTTTAATGCAATGCAATATTATTATTTCAGTTTTCAGGTAAACTTAGCAGCAGTTTTGATTCCCTAAACTGTATGTTAAAACTTAAAACCCCATTTTCAAAAAAGAAGAACAAAAAGCTGGGGCCATGGACCCTGTTGGTGGGGGGATGGAGTGAATAGTCATAAGATTCAATGGCAGCAGGTGTACCTCAAACTGACCTCAATCCCCCACCACCACGACCCCCACAGGCCAGAGGCACAACCCTTACCTTACAAGGACGTTTTTTTTCCAGTCAAGTAGATGAAAAGTGAGAAACCAGCACACTTTGATTGGATCTCTCAATCCCTGCTCTGGCCTCTACTCTCTGACTGTCACTCCATTATTTGCCCTTTTATTTGTTTTTTTGAACAGGATACATACCATTACATTACCATGGATTAACCTGTCTGTACAATGGGATTTTTGTTATAAGAAAGAAGATGAAAATAGTGACATATCATCAGTCCTCATGAAATTAGCTAGTAAGGGCAATAGACATAAGTTGTTAGGTATATTCATATCTGACTGATAAAGACTCTAAGCAGGATGCACGTGTCTTTTTTTAATACAATTTAATGCTTTAGTCGTATGGTATGACTTATATACATGAACAAACCTGAAGTTATGTGTGAAAATGATAAAACTAGGAGTGAGTACTGTCACAAACAAAATGAACCCCTCGATGGTATACGAGGGCAACCACATTGGGGAGAATATAACCATCGATCAAAGAGTAAAATTTTTGATTTTTGGTCGGGGGTGAAATCAGTGGGATATAGTCAAGTGGTATCCTAGGAACCGGCTTGGAAAGAAGCGAAATGCTAGAAGGTCGCCCACAAAAACGGACGAGAATCCAACCATTCGTCCGATACAAGCGAGATACTACAAGACCGCGCGTCAAAAAAAAAAACCAAGCGAGGTCCTAGGATCCCGCTCATGCCCTAAGCGATACCCCACTAGCTCGCCCCAAGGTCTCGCTCCATTTTAAGTTTTCTGGGCGGGTCTGTAAGCTAGCGCTTACGAACGGGCGAGGTGGTGGAACTCCGTTTGGCGGGGCGATGTGCTAGAACCTCGCTTGCGCTGGCGGAATCCTAACTCTTCGCCCGTATAAATGAGCGGGATGCTGGAGTCTCGCTTGTTAACAGGCGACGGCCTAGGATATCGCTCGACTATATTTTTCGTCGACGATCATTCGATCATATATCATCGGCTACAGTGAAAACCGTCGATTATATACTAAATATAATCGACGGCTGTGGATGAATTTGGGCGACCATCGATCAAAAATAGTCGATGATCGAGGATTTGATCGCCCATTGTGGTTGCCCTGAGGGACGGATCCAGGATTTATATATTATGATGTCAAATAATCTTTATTTCGATGGTAATAAAGAATTTTTTTGTAGATATATATTTGAACTACAATTTAATAAAAATTTGCACCCATAAGATATTATTATTATAAAAAAAATAACTACATTCTTGCTGAAATCTAAAATTTACTGTGCACCCTCTCCTTCTTCATCCCTGTGATATATGCAATGTAGTTAATATCGGCTGAGATTGCCAAAATTTGATTCCAGAATTTTATCAAAAAAAATTCAAAATAAAATGGTCTTAGTATCTCGGTGGTCTCAGACCCTTCGGCCGAGACCGAAATTTACTATCATGGGTATATGTATGTGGTGAGTAAAAAGAATTGTCTGGATTTTTACATAGAGCCCTTTATATAGCAGGATCGGCTCTGCATAAGCATTTGGATTAACTCAGTCGAGTGATATCATCAGCTCTAAATCTCCATGGATAGTGTTGGAACAATTGCTGATCTCACACCTGCAAAACAAAGATTAAACACAAAAAGGATGAAGGCTGAGTCACGACCAGGTCGCTCTCTTTAAGACGTTTCGTGGCTCTGCCTTGAGTTTTGTGCAAGCAGTTCTTTCTTCGTCACAACGTCCCCAGGATAAAACAGCCGAGAAAACTCTCTGTCAGTCTCTCACGCACACAATGAGAGATTGAACACTTTCACTCTTTTTAATCTTGCTCAAAACCCTAGTTTCTTGATTCACAGTTTTTTGTTTTAACAAAAACAAAAAACTTGTTTATCTTTTTGTTTCTCAAAATCTGTTTTTATTGCCCAAACATTAAAAACGAATTAATTGAGAAATCATTGCTATTAATTTAGAATTGATTGCTACCATAAAAACAGTCAAAAAACGGACAAATAAATTAACCACAATTAGTGTAATTAAAAACTAATTAAGGGCAGTAAAAACGTTTTGAAAAATCTTTTAGAATGAGCAGAAAATAATTTTTAAATTCAAGAGACCTCCCAAGACCCCAAGATCCCGCTCCCGGGCTAATGTTTTATACGGGTATGTGACCTACCTTACAAGACCCAAAATCTTTTACCACTAGACTGAAGTTAAATATTGATATAAATATAAAAAGAAAATTTTTTATAAAACATACTCCCTCCGTTTCAGGAAAAGAGTTACTTTTCATATTTGCACAATTGTTAAGGCAAGATGAGAGAGAATAACTTTTGTAATTTATTTCCAGATTTATCCTAACAAAAAGTTTAATATTGCATATATCTTTATAATGAGAATAATAACATTTCTTAAAATAACAAGGGTAGTTTTGAAAGTTTGTTATATTGAAAATGAAAGTAACTCTTTTGTTGGAACAAAAATTTAAAGAGAAAATAACTCTTTTCCTGAAACGGAGGGAGTATATCCCAACAGACAGTGAGCTTATGTTTGAGGTTCAGTACAATTCTCATCTTCAAATATTTAGTTCTTGGAAGAACTATGTGGTGGCAGCTTTGGAACATCAATAACCCCGAATCGGATGCCTTTTACCTTCATTAAATCATGTAAAACCAAGCCAAAGGCAAAGGTGACAGAGAATCTAAAAATAGATAATATATATCTATGAACTACAGATGTGACTCGTGAGAGACAGACAGGCCAGGCCCTACTCTTTCTGTACATATTAGGTTTGTGTGGTAAAAAAAAAAGACTACAGGAAAGCAGTGATAAAAACGTAAAGACAAGTAAGTAAATAATACAAGGACAATCATTCAATATAAATCTGTGCATATGTCAATCACTTGGTTTTGACAAACTCATTCATATCCAATCCATTACCTTGCATAATCTATCTCTGCGTAATTTGTCCAGAAACTTGTTTCTTTCAAATATCATTATATTACATCCGATACACAACCTGCCATACGGTCACTTCTTATTGTTTCAAAATCCAACTTCTCGGAAAGAAATAAACTGATTAAGGGACTCACCAAGTTGATCACTGAACTATTTTGCGGATAATGATCGACTCAGTGACTCACCACTAATGCCAGTTCCTGTTGTTTGAGGATAGAGTTATTCATATTTAGGCCTGGGCTATAATGTTAATCAAGCCCAACATCAAGTGTTATTCATATTTAGGCTTGTGGACTTAGGGGATAACCCGGGCTTGAGCCTCAGGTAGCACCCGCATAGGCCTATTACTGTGTTCTGGCATTGTTTTGTCCTGCTATACCATATATCAAGATCAATGGTTGGACGACCTTGTTATTCTTATTTCAGTATTATAAAGTAGGTTTCATTAAGAAAACATAAAATCCATATGTGCGTAAAAAGAAAATTACATCAAAAGTCATCCCAAGTCCTTTTACACGAGTCATCTAAGAATCAGAGACATCAGTCATTTGCAAACAATGGACCAAGACACTTGGATCCAAAATTTATCCAAGTAAACTTGAAAGCTCTTTTTCCGATAAGTAAAGTTGAACGTTGATTCTTTCACATTCAAAAACATGTCTGAACAGTGGCGGATTCAAGATTTTTAGTTAGATGTAACATCATAGATTTTTGTTTTTTACACCTTCACTAAACGTTTCTCTTTTGATAAGCAAGTTATATCAGTTTGCATTGTATACAGTAAAACAAAATATAATGAAAATAATAAATAAATTTATTACACTAGGGAAATAAATTGTTCATGGTAGCAAATGCACAGAGAATTATAAAGGTAAAATAAAATACTAATAATCTACTAACAATAATAAAATAGTCTAACACATCTGTGACTAAAAAGAAAAAAAAAAACTATAATTGTCCTTTTCTGCTTTTTATTTTTTAAAAATAAATTACCTCATCACTAAGGGTATTAAAAATAACTTTCTCAATACAAAACAAATCTAATCAAATCTTATTAAACATAAAACAATTTAGTTAAGAAAATTAGACATTTCATATACATTATATAAAAAACTGATGTTTGTCTTATGATAAGATAAAGGAAGGACGAGATCGTCAGAAACGGACATCGGACGATCGTCTTTGTCGGTCGGGATCGGATGCCTTCCGACGGTTGCGATCATGCCTCGACCCACTAACCAAACCTATAAACCGGTTAACCCTTACCCTTGTGTTTCCTGGTTACCCACCAGAGTGGTGTTCCATGGCATACAAACAACATCCCACCAAACCCGAGTACTTTGCCTAACAACTTCTGCACTCTCCTGAAGGTGCAGCTAGCTACCCGCCATTCTGTTTTATAACATTTTTTGAGAAAAGACAAAATTTACTAAAAGATACCCCTTTCAAATTTCTATTGGAGAATTCAGAGGTTAGAATCACGTATGCTAAACTTTAGCCTTCCTTAGTGCAATGGGCATCTGTAGTCTGTATCATGTGTTAGGGATAAAATGAGTCTCCCACGAAGTGATGTCATCATTTCTTGGGGCGACGTCATGGTTCGATCCCTATGTCATCATTTCTTGGAGCGACGTCATGGTTCGATCCCTATATCATCATTTCTTAGGGTGACGTCATGGTTTGATCCCTATGTCATCATTTTTTGGGGCGACGTCATGGTTCGATCCCTATGTCATCATTTCTTAGGGTGACGTCATGGTTCGATCCCTATGTCATCATTTCTTGGGGCGACGTCATGGTTCGATCCCCATGTCATCATTTCTTGGAGCGACGTCATGGTTCGATCCCTATGTCATCATTTCTTGGGGCGACGTCATGGTTCGATCCCTATGTCATCATTTCTTGGGGCGACGTCATGGTTCGATCCCTAAGCGACGTCATCACGTCCCGATCCGACGTCATCAAGTCCGATGTCCATCTTGGCACGACGCGATGTCATCATTTTCCAAAGTGACGTCATCAATCCCGATGCATCAAATCAATCTCGATAGACCAAGTCAATTCCGCACCAACTTTTGGATAAAGATCATTTAGAAGATAAGGATGATAAGGACACATGGCGAGCTTAGAAGAATCACCATCGACACGTGGCAAACTTTGATGACATGTGGCGAAGGGTTATTTAATAATTATCACATTATTTATACTTATAAATACAAGTTTAGAAACAAAGAAGGGGAGGACTTTTGGGGAGAGGAAGGCCCGATAGAGGTTTCCTCTTCTTCATTTTCAACTGTAACATGGAGATTATTGGAAATTCCAACTTCATTACCCGTGGACATAGGCGAAAAATGGCCGAACCACGTTAAATCTCTTGTGCTATCTTATCTCATTTTTATGGATCTTTTACTATGATTTTTTGGTTGTTTTTTGCCCATAAAAATTTTGGCTGAAACAATTTGGCGCTAGAAACAGGGACGAGTAATGGATTTATCCAACCTATCTCACTGGAAACATCAACGATTGAGAAAAGGATATCATAACCAAGAATGATGATGTACATAGAAAGAGGCCTCACTGATGATTTGAAATCATGAAACCAAACTAAACATTACCATCTTGATTTTAGAAATGGAATGGCTTACCACCAGATTCAATTTCAACAGCAAAAGTGGTTTACAGCTTAACCAAAAATGTTGATTTCATCCGGATTCCAGGATTTAATAATTTCATCCATATCTTTGATTCAAACAAAAACTTGGAGAATTTTTCTATTTTGAGGATTTCCAACTGAAATTTTGTTTAAAAATTTCGCTGTCAAATTTTGAAGATTTTGAACTACAGATTTGCTTACTGGGGGTTCCTCACATATTTGAACTAAAATTTGGTTAACAAGGGGATTGATTTTCAAAATAAGAGAAAGTGACTGTCATGAAATACTTATTGTGCCTCACAAGAATTCAAATTGTTTTTTGAAACCAAGTCTCAAAATGAGTTTTGTTTGCAGATTGGTAACTTACAAATCATGAATTACAAACCCATTCAATTGATTTCAAAAACTCCAAGCATTAAAATTTCAAATAGATTTGGGAATTTTTCTCATCAATTTGATTTAACATTTTTTACAAATCAACTGCTACAATTTCGATGATTGAAATGAATAAATTTGTGTGTGAATGATTAATAAGTGCAGGGAAGGAGTCTGTACAAAATTGAAGTCACAACCAACTTCATGTAAGAATCATCCGCAGAATTGCACCCCAGATGTATGAAGAAACGCCCGAACAGCATTGGTTCTAACTTCACAGCCAGCACACCGTTACAAGTTCAGCCACTTCAATATCCGCATCGCCACTGCATGAACATTGATGTATTACATCTTATCCTCGGATAATCATCTCAAGCCAATTCAGCTCGCAGGGATCCACAGGGAAAAGCACTTCTTATTCTTCGAGAACATACATGCCGCTTGTAGTTCCTTGAGAGCTTCAATTTCTTAATACGAAGATCTGATTCATCACTTCAAAATTCTTGTCTGGGATCGCATATGGTATACTACATATAGGCGAAGGTCCTTTAAAATACCCAGCTAGTTGATCAGTTTTGGTACCGACATTGTGAAGCTTCGTCTCATCAGCCAAAGAGCATGACACTACTCGTAGCAGTCCATTCGAGAATCTAAAGCTCATGAAATACCACTCATTACAACACTACTCTCCATGTGAGCATGTACGATTCCTGCAGCTCATGTCCGCACCCGCAGCTCAATGCTGCAGAGGGATGGAGTCACCATTACTAAACACAAATGAAGAAGTATGAGCTCATGCCCATAATGCAAAGAAGTCTCAAACCTGCAGCAGTCTGACGACACAGAAGATATGAACAACATCACACATTTGTGAGATGCCTAGCTAAGGGGATAAGAAGACCAAAAGCATCAATCATGGGTGGGCTAGCTAACTGTGCAAATTCTCCGACTCTACCAGCATATGCTGGGAAACGAGAAGATACACACCACAGTCCGGGCAGTACCGATGACGGACATAATTCAACTCCACAACCCAATTCAAAGAGCCGAACACTATCCCAATTAAAGGTGAGCAGCAGTTCAAGTGAAGGCCATACCTGTAGCACCCAACAGAGTCAAGAACCAAATGGTGTCAAGCTCACAAGTCCAGTTCGCTGCAATATAGAAGACTCTTTCACGAAGGGCAACCGTGGAGCTTGCAAGCCCAGCAGAAGATCAATTCAGAAATGGAACTCAGAAAACAAAATGTTGAAGATAGACTAATGTTGTTCGATTTTAATTTTACATGATTTCAAAAGGCATAATTCAATTTACATAATTCAATTTACATAATTCAATTTACATAAATCAAAGCTACGCAAATCATACTCATGGGCTGATATGACCAAGGCAATGGCGGTAAGACACGAAAGAAGAAGGATACGTCACGGCCACGATGATGCGAGGCAAATATCACAGGCTACTCAACTTTAGAAAATCACCCACGCGATCAACTCGAATGGCAAGTCAGTTCGGATCACTCAACATTCCTACTCGCTCGGATCGCATCAACTCATGTTTAGCCAATAGAGAAGCTCATGAAACAATCTCAGGATCATATTGACAACAACCAAAGGACCCAAAAGACTATGGACGTTCCAGCTCTAGATCGAGCCATTGCGACTATTTCAAAGGTGTATCAACGCATATGGAAGAAGGAACTTCGTGCATAAGCAAAGAACTGGCAGCAATCAACTACGATTCACATTAGGGTGTGACCAAGAATGTAGTGCAAGGAAGCAAGAGTTCCAGTCCATCTAAAAACGCCATGCTACCGAAGCACAAGCCCAATCCACAAGAACAGCATTTTTTCATCAAAAGGAAAGACCAGTCACCTTGTCAAGAGAACCTGTGGAGGAGTACATGCGTGTCCAAACAGCTAAGCTTCACAGTCCTTTTTCAGAGGGATCAATTCACATCTTCATAGAACTCTCCCGAACTTTCCTGCAGGCTTGTATGCACAACCATTGTACCATACCAGGACTTGATAAGCTCTTTGCCCTCAAAAGAAGAACTCATGAATCACTAATATCATGGTGGTCAGATAGAAAAAGTTGTTCCTAAAAATCGTGAAAGCCTCAATAGAAATGCAAATCAAATATCCATCGAACCAAGGTTTATAACCTTGCGTGTGCAATCACAATAGAGAGAATTGTGCATACCACCAATGTTGAGGTGACAACACTGATAGATGTAGAAGCTTATAATTCACGATCCAAGATATGATATGTTTCTCAATTTCCTTGGTGCTTTATACTTACACCATTGTCGAGATTCAAGTACTGTTGAAACTCAATTTTGATTTATTTTCAACAAAGAATGAATTAAAATTGGATTTGTTTTTTAAAAAAATTTGTTTTATACGATAACCAATGAATTTTGTTTTATAAATTCATTTCACTTACGGCAAAAATAAATTTTGTTTGTTTTGGCATGGGTATTTATGGAAAGCGAAGTTTCTTTACTAGTTTATGAGTTTATAACTACTGGGACGCTTTACCAACATTTACACAAAGGTCGTAAGGACCAAACTGGTTTCGCTACTCTCTCATGGGAAAATCATCTGCGGATAGCGTTGGAAGTTGCAGGAGCATTAGCTTACTTGCACGCTGAAGCTTCGAGACCCATAATCCAAAGAGACGTCAAGTCAAGTAACGTACTTCTGAACGATGTTACGAAGCAAAAGTTTCGGATTTCGGCGCGTCGAGGCTAAATCCTATGGATCAAGCTCAGCTAAGCACAGTAGTGCAAGGTACTTTTGGGTACTTAGACCCAGAATATATGTTGTCAAACAAGCTTACAGAATCATAATTACTCCAGGAACATCATATTCTGGAAAACGTTACGATTAGCGATATAATCAAGAGCGCTCAAATTATTCCAGGAAAATCATATTATGGAAAACGCTACGAGAGACGACTCGATTACTCCAGGAACATCTTATTCTGGATAGCGCTTCGATTGGCGACACAATCATAAGTAAATATCCTTATAGAATTTCATTAACAACGAAATTCTAATAAAGAAGGAGTTCCTTACTAACGGTTATCATTTTTCAGAGTACGGGCCGGGACCAACCCTGTATCTTACCCCTGGCTCGGGTTTGTTTCGTATGTGTGGGATCTCGATCTATTTGTACTCATGAAAAAATACGATTAACCTAAACTCCGTGGAAGGAGGTGCTTCATCGCAAAAAAATAATAATTCCAAACCAGGGTTCAAAGGAATCTTGCGGTAGAAAACTAACGATCAGTATATATATAAAATTTTATTTTGCAAGGACAAAAATGCAACATAACATGGAAATACATAAGCAACATGAACCCCCATATAATGATTCGGACGAGACGTAGAGTTTTTCTTAAGAGTTTTTCTTCAAACAACTCTCAAGAAAAGGGGGCAAGTTGTTAGGGATAAAATGAGTCTCGTACAAAGTGATGTCATCATTTCTTGGGGCAACGTCATGGTTCGATCCCTATGTCATCATTTCTTAGGGTGACGTCATGGTTCGATCCCTATGTCATCATTTCTTGGGGCGACGTCATGGTTCGATCCCTATGTCATCATTTCTTGGGGCGACGTCATGGTTCGATCCCTATGTCATCATTTCTTGGGGCGACGTCATGGTTCGATCCCTAAGTGACGTCATCACGTCCCGATCCGACGTCATCAAGTCCGATGTCCATCTTGGCACGATGCGATGTCATCATTTTTCAAAGTGACGTCATCAATCCCGATGCATCAAATCAATCTCGATAGACCAAGTCAATTCCGCACCAACTTTTTGATAAAGATCATTTAGAAGATAAGGATGATAAGAACACATGGCGAGCTTAGAAGAATCACCATCGACACGTGGCAAACTTTGATGACATGTGGCGAAGGGTTTTTTAATAATTATCACATTATTTATACTTATAAATACAAGTTTAGAAACAAAGAAGGGGAGGACTTTTGGGGAGAGGAAGGCCCGATAGAGGCTTCCTCTTCTTCATTTTCAACTGTAACATGGAGATTAATGGAAATTCCAACTTCATTACCCGTGGACGTAGGCGAAAAATGGCCAAACCACGTTATATCTCTTGTGCTATCTTATCTCATTTTTATGGATCTTTTACTATGATTTTTTGGTTGTTTTTTGCCCATAAGAATATTGGCTGAAACACCATGCTCATGTTGAGAACAATGCTAGGATTCGCTAAATACTTCGTCCCTAATAAAATTCACTCAATGATTCGGAATGATGAAACTACACTACTTTGAACTCTGTCACACACCCTTCCAAGCGACACTCAGCGATAACCGATGGATGACATGGTACACAGCAACCAAGACTGAAATTCTAAAGGACAAAACAATGACTCAAATGGGATTTATATCAAAAAAGAAAAACAAAAAAAATGTACATTACAGAAAAACAAGGAAAAGGTCCACGGATGGTCAGACATCAATATCCCAAAACACAAGGCATTAAGCCATTAAGTAGAGTGCACTGCTGACAATTTTCAAGATCCTTCCTATGTGAAATAATACACAACAAAAATCTGGTCTCAAAAAAAAAAAAACAGAAATCGAAGGGGTACTAGCTACAGGCAGTACATCTTGCATGAATTTCTCGCAGACATAAGGAGTCATCTTGAAAATCCCATGTTCATATTTTTCGTATGTCTACACAATTAACCATACTCAAATACAAAAGTATATATGTAAATCCACGAAGAAAATAGCTAACCTCTGCCGTTTCGCATATTAATGCTACGAGATGAGGTCTATGAATTGCATGATTATATGTTCGTATGAATTGCAGTGTTTCGAAATGTGGTCTACGATTTCAAAAGGCATCGGACGATCGGATTTATTTTAAGACAAGGGATAGGCGATATCAAATGCCTTCCAACGGCTATGATTATGCTCATCTTTAGCTGCCATGGTCTTTATATTGGTCGGTTTTTTAATTGGCCGATAACCAAAATTTGGTTTATTTCCTAATCGTCTACTAACTAAAATATGGTCGGTTTCTTAATCTATTCAACACTATGATAAAACCAGTTTATTAACATAACTAATGGTCGTGGCCATAGGTCCCGGCTATTATGAGTCTATTACCCAACTAACTAAACACGATACTATAACCAAATTAACTAAACATCGGGGCATAGGTTCCAACTAACTTATATGTTGACTAAAATATTTTGAAAGGATATAGATCGGTCGACCAAACAACAAAGAAAAATATTTTGAGAGGATATAGATCGGTCGAAAGAGGTTAAGCCCCGGCCGTAGGCCGGGGTGATACCTAGTAAAATATACTCCATCCGTCCCACTTTAATTGCATAAATAAGATTTTTCTTACTAAAAATATATTAAATTTTCTTTATATTTTCCCTAAAATTTCATGATATCAAGTAAGAACCAAAAATTAGGAAGTAAAAACTAATATATTAAACAAGTAATTTGGTAGATTGAGAATTTATGTGGAAATAATTTTAATTCTTTTAATATTTTTATAAAATCCTAATTAATAGTATATAATATAAAATTTATACTGTATTAAGAAAATTAATCAGACATCTCACGCGAGTTCATATAACAATTATTTTCAACTATTCAAAGTATATCAATTTTATCTGCTTATGTAAAACAAAGTAAACAACTAAATTAAAGTAAAAAAATTTGTCTGTTTGTGTAAATTAATCAACTAAAATAGATTTTATCCGCATGTACTATACATATTACATCTTGTCATCGTCTACCAATTTTACCTTTTAAAATTAATTAACTACTAAACTTTAAGAAAAACTGGAGAAGAAGAGGATACTTCCCGAAATTTCTTTTACTTCTGTAGCGATTTCCGAATTTGCTTCAATTTTTTCTACTTTTTTATCTCCCAGTTTTACGGATTTAAAATATTCTCTTCAAACTCTAAAACCACCAATTATTAGTTAATATGGAAAATTTGGGTGAGCCCACGACCCACCTACCTCCAATATAGCTCCGTTCATGTGCCTGAAAACCAAGTGAAGAAAAGCAAAATGCTAAAGATATAATAAAGTAGAGTCAAGCTAAACAAGAAGAAAAGGAAAAAAATGCAAATGACCGAATTGTTACCAGATTATATGATTACTTGGTTCAGGAATTTTCATTTGTGATTATTTAACCAAAATATATGGCTTTCTTTGAGAGAAACGGGTGGACAAGAAACTCTTTTTATATTTATATGTTAATAAACATTTAAAAATAATTTAACAAAGAAACGTGCAGTAGTTATCAGTACCCTAACCATGTAACATCTTGCAAATGCAAGAAGTATAGAAGCCAAATTTGAAAACCGACCCTCTACCGATATATTATCCTGGTTTAGCCACTGTAGTAATCCGGTAGTTTAAGATTTTTATAGGCATCGTTGCGGTCATGGCAGTAGCTTTTCAGGAGGTCATTTATTTTTGAATTATTTTTATCTGAACGTGCTTAAGTTTTAACTGTAGAGCTTTTTGTCAATTCTGGAGCCAACTGTGTTGAAAAGGTCTCGGTGTTACGTAAGAACAAACCATTGCTTATATTCCATTCGGCTAACCCTACCTGCCGAATCAGGGTATTATAATACCACCACCTTAAATTGAAGTCGTCTTCGGCTCCGGAACAAGCCCAGATCTCCGACGTTCCCTACCACTCATGAGACTAGTACCTAGCATACCCCGTCCAGCGTACCCTCTCACCCCCAGCAAGTGATCCATCGAAGGATCTGATACCATTTGTAATGACTTGACCATCCACCTATATTATCCCCACTTAACCACTTCGGTCATCCGGCAGTGCGGGATTTTCAACAGGCACTGCTGCAGTCATCCAACATCAGCTTCCCGAGAGGTCACTCATCCCTGGATTACTCCCGTCCGAGCATGCTTAATTGCAGAGCTTTTTTCCAACTCTGGAGTCAACTGCGCTGAAAATGCTTTGGTGTTAGGAAAGGACAAACCATTACTTATATTCAATGCTAACGACGGGTAATAATTACCGCGAGAAAATGGGTAATGATTCCCAATAACGTACAGGGTGATGATCCCCTGATCCATCGATGGCGGTTGTCCGTGCCGAGTTAAACGATAGGTGGGTGTACGAACCAAGGTTTTCGTACCGTGAACTCATGTGTTGAAATTTAAGGCTTTGAATTGTTGAATACATTAATGGTGTTGGATGATTTGTTGGAATTATTATTGGTGTTGTGAAATCACACGTTGAAATATAAATTGGATGATTGTCGAAAACATTAATGATATTGTAAGCTTATTTGTTGAATATATATTATTGACTCCTCGAAATTATGTCGTAAATTCTTGTTGTATGTTTACTTTGATTCATTAATATTGTTTTGCATCTTTTGATAATGGGAATGCGTCCTACTGAGCTACCATCTCACCCCAATTGACATCCTTGCAGATTTCATTGGAGTTGGAAGTGGAACTAAGAAATTAGTTACCTTGATAATTGTATTGTTATTCTTGTAATTGTATGACGTGTAATTTGATTCCATTGTTTGTTAAAAATATTATTATAGATGTTTAATTACTGAATTATTGTTTTTGATTTCAATTGTGCTTGGTGAAATATAATAATTATAGATAACAAAAATTTTGCATTTGGTCTCGTTAGACCCGTAACGCCTTGAGTTCGGATCTCCATATGGGTTTGATTATGGTCTGGAACTTATAACACATGAGTTCCAGACCATGGTCAAACCCATATGAAGATCCGAACTCAAGGCGTTACGGGTTGAAAAAAGATTGATGCATATACATATTTTCTTTGTTTAATTTTATTCACCAAGCACAATTGAATTTGAAATCAAGAATTCACTATTTAAACATCTTTAAGAATATTCTCAACAAATAATGGGATCAAATTACAAGTAAGGCAATTACAAGAAATACAAATCAGTCAACAAGATAACTAACTTCTTAGTTCCACTTCCACCTTTAATGAAATCTGCAATGAATGTCAATTGGAG
Source organism: Papaver californicum (assembly GCA_023531435.1). NCBI lineage: Eukaryota > Viridiplantae > Streptophyta > Magnoliopsida > Ranunculales > Papaveraceae > Papaver > Papaver californicum. Next base: position 54,698 of record JAJJMC010018132.1, on the reverse strand, counting down.
TGAGATGACAGCTCAATAGAATGCACCCCATTCTAAAGATGCGGAAACAAATCAATTTAATTATCAAGGAAAACATATAACAAGAAATATAGTACAACTTCAACTAATCAATGTTGTATTCAACAATCAAAATACCAATAATGTTTCCAATAAATCATCTCATCCAGATTTTAACACATGAGTTCACAACACCAATAACATTTCCAATAATTTGTTCAATTAGATTTCACACATGAATTCATAACACCAATAACATTTCCAATAATTTATCCAATTAGATTTCACACATGAGTCCACGGCACGAAAACCTTGGTTTGTACAACCACCTATCATATTTATCTTCCACGTACAACCGCCAATGGACGGGAACCTAAGTTCCTACATGGGGAACATTGTCCATTTTACTCTCAGGGATCGTTACCTGTTTCATTCTCGGGAGTCATTCCCCGCTGTCAACATGGAACCAAGTTCCATTTAACAGGAAAATATGGACTCATTTTTGTAAATCATTTTTACAAACAATACAAGCAACCATGGCTTAACAACATAAGGACAAACAACATGAATTTCTTTCAAGCATTTAGGCACATAAACTAACTGCATGCGTATTATATTTTTATTTTTAATAATGATAACACAGTATGATCGTCTTCAAATTTTATAGGAGAATACATGAATCAATATCTAACAACATATCCAAAATTCACTGCAGACCAACGGTTTAAACAAAAGATATTCCATTTACAAATTCATCTTAAAAACTAGGCAAATCAAATCATATTATCAAAATATTCTTAATAAATTCATATTAATCTGAAATTGAGCAAATCCAAAGCACAATAAAAGATATTATATAACTATACAACTTTCTTAAGGTTACAAATCATTATAACATCATTAAGCTTACCTAAATCAATCAAAAACATGATAAAGTGAAACTGTCCAAAAATTTCAGAAGTTATAATCTAAATTAAAACAAACATTCAACGATGAATTTACGATGGATTATTCTCAAAATTTAACCCTAATCATGTTATCTACCAATATAAGAAGCCTGATCATTAATCATAGGTATGTATTTATGCGAACAAATTACTGAAACCTAATAATACAAAATCATACGAAATAAACACTCAAAAAAAAAAACACCAATAGAAAAAGGGTTTAGCATTCTACCTCAATTTCATTGATCCTCTATTTATTTCCATAGTCTTCTCCTCTAAAAAAAAACCTAGCTTCACCTCCTTCTTCTTCTCCCTAGCTTTTAGTTCTCTAACCTCTAACTCTCTTCCTTAATTCTAATTTATAAAACCTATATAAATATTCACACTACTCATATAATTCACCTATTTATTATTTTATTTTATTTATTCTAATTGTCTTTTTATTTTTCTCTCAGTTTTATTTATTATTAAAACTAATTAGGTTATTTTATTTCTACCTTAATTTTCTAGTTCAAGAAACCCATATAGGCTAATTAAAAAGAAACGATAACCTACGCTAATTCGGTTAATAAAGCGAAGTCGCAGGTTTGGACCTGCATGGGCTAAGTATTTTAAATTGTAATACCCCGATTCGACAGGTAGGGTTTGCCGAATGGAATATAAGTAACGGTTTGTCATTTCCTAACACCAAGGCCTTTTCAGCATAGTTGGCTCCAGAGTTGGAAAAAAACTTTGCAGTTAAGCGTGCTCGGACGATAGTAATCCAGGGATGGGTGACCTCCCGGAAAGATGCTGCTGGATGACCGCAGTGGCTAAGTGGGGACAATATTATGGAAGGTCAGGTCATTACAAATGGTATCAGAGTCGACGACGGGTAAGCTACCGAGGGAGAGAGAGTACGCTAGACGGGGTGTTCCAGGTACTTGTCTCATGAGTGGCAGGGAACGTCGGAGATCTGGGCTTGTATATTCCAGAGCCGAGGACGACTCCAATTTAAGTTGGTAGTATTGTGATACCCCGGTTCGGCAGGTAGGGTTCGCTGAATGGAATATGAGTAAATAATGGTTTGTCCTTTCGTAACACCGTGGCTTTTCAGCACAGTTGACTCCATAGTTGGCAAAAATCTCTGTAGTTAAGCGTGTTCTGACGGAATTAATCCAAGGATGGGTGATCTCCCGGGAAGCTGCTGCTGGATGAGCGTATTGGTGCCCTTAGGAAACCCCACACTGTCGGATGACCTAAGTGGGGACATTATCGGTGGAAGATCGGGCCATTACACCAAATTTCCGACAACAAACATGCTTTCAATCATACATGACGATATTAATTGTAGAACATAATCGATTAAAAATAACATAAAAAAATTAAACTTACTTCATTGATTAAATCACCATGTTTAGGACTCTATATTCATCCCCAACCAACAAAATAATTACGTATGCATGGATTTACTAAAACCCATGAAAAATATACAAAAAAGGGAGAAGAATATGAAAAAAATAAATATTAGGTCCCCTTTTTAAAAGGGTAAACCAAAATATGCCCTCTTATCTGTAGAGAAGTTGTATCGAAACTTGTATCTAGGCTCTCCTTTATATAGGTTTTTGTAATCTCCTCTTAACGTCTATCCAAATAGGAAACGTAACCTTCTCAAAACAACAAAAACACATTTTTTTCACTTCCAAAGAGATCCCAAAACGGAACTTCTTGTTTTCTTCTCGGGCATGCCTAGTAAGGCCCAACAACCATCAAAAACAAAATCCAAGTTGGTTTTAGCGTTTTGCTCATAACTTCTTCGTTTCGATGTCGGAATGAACACATTATTTTGTCGTTGGATTCACATTCCAATTCTCTTAAAGATAGAGGTGAAGAATTTTGGATTTGAACAAGTTTCAATTTGTCTTTGATCTTCCTTCATTTGTAGTACTTAATTTCCTTAACACTTTTAAAGTTATTTTCTACTTCTTTTGGTTGATTCGTCATAACATTAATTGGAAACAATATAGAAAACAAGAATAATACAAGGTAGAATGAAAGAATATAAATAAAAGTACAAGTATAGAATTGGCACTAAAAACATGTAGATGATACACCTATAAATATTCTCATTAGAAGAGTTACAGAGATGACAATTTGTCATGTCTATTCCTTGGTTAAATCTACCAATTATGTGCCTTATGGGGAGACAATTATGAATACATTTCCAAAGGAATTGTACCACTTTAGGTTACAGATTTAAGCTCCATAGTCTTTTCCAATGAAAGAATATATTGAAATTATTATTACCAGTCTGCTCACTATTCAAGATGAAGTAGTATGCGTACTTAAAAGGGAATAACCCATTTACCTCTCCATTTGATCCTGCAAAGGATTTCTAATACAACAAAATCTTCGAGGCAATGTTAATATCAAAGAGAGCATTGAACTAACTCAGATCCACCATTTAGTGTCAGGGTCTATTATTTGGTCTACAGTTTTGAGGTTATTAGAAGCACAATATGATGGAAGGTATCCATTATAACCAGTAACCCAATGGTTTCCAAATATTGATGTTTTCCCATGTCTCATTTCCCAATAAAAATTTATTATAACAGTTTCCAGACCTTGACAAATTCCCTTCCAAACCCATGAACCCAACGAATTAGGCTCACCTCGTATAAGATTACAACCTGCTATGGAAGTACTTATACTTTGACACCCACACTCATAATGCTTGAGGATTCTTAATTATCCTCCAGGCCAGCTTAAAAACCATGGCCTTGTTAAAAGTAGCAGAGTTTCTAATATCCAATCCACCCTGAATTTTAGGCACAACTATGTTGTCCTAAGATTTTAGGTAAGGACCCTTGACTTACCTATCAAAATTTCCTTTATATTGAGCCTATCATATTTGTTAGAACTTAAGGCATTGGGAAAACTGTTATCTGATGTATAACTATAAAACTTAGCGAAGTTTGAGCTAGTGTTGTTTTACCTGATGGATTTAAGAATTTTTGATCCCAAGAGGCAAGTCTAGCATCGAATCTAGCAAGAAAGATTCCATTTTATCTTTCTGCGGTATAGAAAGACTCCTAAACATTATTTATCCTGCAAACCAATTATCTTAATATTGATAATGTTAGCCATAGCAACTTTAATACATTTTTAATTTTATTGTTAAAAACCAATCCAGATTTATCAAAATTGATAGTTTGGCTAGAACCTAACTTAACTGCTAAATTATGATGTTAAGGTCTCTTACTTATGATGTACTCTTCTAAAGTGAACGATCTAAAAGGGTTTTATTTCAGTTGCCATATTTAATTGTACCATACATCTAATAATAAGTAATATAATAAAAAGAAGTGTTTCTAAAGGATTAGTTGGACATAGTAAAATGGTTGACACAATTTTTTTAATTAGCATATACAAAAAAGTGAAATTAAGTAACATTAAAAAAAATTAGATATATAAAAAATATGAAGCATGTATAAATGTTCGAACATCTGTTTCTTTCATAATTTTACGTGTGCATGGAATGTGTTCTCCGTTATTATAGTTTTAGTTAAAGTGGATGACGATTCAGAAAAATATATTTCAATTTTAACAAGCGATACCAACAAACAAAAATATAAAACCATGGAACCATAATTTCACGGGACTAATAAACAAAAAAGTGATATTAAGGGAGTCTGAGTATTTATAAAATACAGAATCATCTCCAAAGGTTCAAACATGGTGACGAAACCGGTTTATAACATGGGTTGCAGTTGTCCATTTATCCCAGCTGACTCCGAAACCTATTTATTAATGAAATGGGCCTCCAAGCCTAATATAACCTTTGTTTTTTACGGAATGGTCAGTTGAGTAACGAAATACCCTACTAATCTCAACTCTCAAGATCTGTAAATGGTGAGCCTTTTCTGAACTATTGGTCCATACAAAAACCATGTACTAGCAATGACTAGATGACACGCATCATATTTGATCTACTCTGAGTGTTTTTTCCGTTTAAAAAATGACTTGCAAATTCCTCTAAAGAGGACATGAACGTTGGAGAGGACCATGATAAAGATGCTTCAAGGATTGTTTCATGAAAATCCGTCTTTTAGATGGTGTCACTATTTTAGTCAATAAAGTTGCTATATTGGAGGTAAGTTGCTACTACCCAAATATAAGTGACACGTGATGGTGGGTGTGGGTGTTTCCCACCGCCGCATATGGGCCGTTAAAGCTAAGCAATAGCATAGGCCATAATTATATATACAAAAACCCCATCCGTCAGTGCATAATCTGTATGACCAACCATGCACCTGACCTGATCATGCGCGATCTGAATTTCAGACATTCACTACAAACTGTCGCCATGCTGCATGTCTCCTCCACGGACTATATTCACATGTGCTCGTAAGATTTCATCAAAAGTACAGTTGCTAACGTTAATTTTCATTCTCAACTTGCTGAACTAGAAACTGGTCGGCATTTTAATCCTGGCAGACCTTTTTTTTTCACTACTGCAAACAACTGAAAAAACTAAATGTAGACCACAAAGGATTGTTCAAATGTAAATAAAGGTTTCGTTTCCAGATTTTTTTTTCCCGTTGTTATCCTCATGTTCATATAAAAATACATCCCGTAAATTCTAGAATGATGGGAGATGCCACATTATCACCTATGGATGAACTAACTTTTTTGGTTTATCTATGCAAACAACTAAGGGCATATCATCATTATTTTATTCTTAGTTCTTACCAACCATTTTTACTATTTTTCCCGATATCAACGTAATATAATGATAAAGCTAGATATTATTGGTTTGTTGGATATTTTTGATATCACAGAAAATAAATGTTTTTTGTATTTTGTTTTCTGTTATGAAGGGTATTCGTAATTCAAATTTCAGTTTGAATACGGATAGACATGATGGTTCATATGGATGTCTATTGGAGATGAAGAGGCATCTCCAATGGATGTGATGGTTCACATAAGATACAACCATTTTCATTGGAAATTATATGTGTTCATTGGGAATGAAGAGACATCTCTAATGAGTGTGAACCCTCTGTATAAGTAGTGATGATTAATTCTTATACAAGAGTAAAAAAATTGTTTTCTTGATTTCTCTTTTCTCTAAGCATCATTAGAAACATTTTTACTGTGTGTTTTTGGTTGGATCAAGGGGTACAAACCTTGAATCCAATTACGTTGTTATAGGACTTCATTGTATCCTGAAGGCATTATTTCACATATCCGTTGTAATCGCCAATTTAATTTGATGGATCGAAATAATTATCTAATTTTTTTTTAGAACCTTAAAGTGGAAAATACAAATTCTTCTTTTTAGTAAAACAACAATTATTTATATGTATTTTTTATCCTTTCATTTTACCAAATTTTTTAATACAGCGTATATTTGAAGCTCATAAAAATAAAAAGACCACCAAGTCATGTTAATTTTTACCGACCCCAAGGCTAATAATAACAAAGGACACGCCGTATTGCTTATTTTGACATGCAATTCGGGTAGGTGAAAATCGAGAGAAAAGCAAACAATATCTCTCTCTCAATGCGGTCAAAAAAAGTAAAACTACACCATCACACAGTCTATAAACACATACATTTCACACTTCATACCAAACTGGCAATTTCTTCTGATGACACATTAAGATGTGGCCGACGTCCTCCCATTCAAAATAAGTATTTGGCCTAATTTTAATCTTTAAATTCGAGATTTTTATTCTTACCGAACCACAAGCCTTCTAAACGAGACAACACAACAACATTTGCAAGACAAAAAAACTGCAGTAACTATTACAACTCTCTTTACAACAAAAAAACAAATTTATTAAATTTCCAAATTTAGACATTTCCTTCCTTCATTCTCCACCTCACTTCCCTTACCTTATAACTAACACCCTTCTCTCCATTTTCTTCATCACACCTTCATGTGATCATTCATGGCAAACTACATCACCATTTTTTTTCTCTTCTCCTTCTTCTTCTTCCTATTTCCTCTCACTAATGCAGTCCGTGGAAATCAATCACATTACAAACAAACCCACATTTCAAAACCAAAAAATATTACAACTACAACAGCAACAAGAGATATAATCAACCAAGTTTGTAATGCAACAAGGTTCCCCAATACATGCAAAACATCTTTAACCCAAGCAGGTAACCTCTCATCAGCACCCATTGATATAATCAAAGCTTCATTTTCGATAGCTGCACATAAACTCAAGAAATCCAAAAAACTAGTCAAAACCATCTTAGATACATCTTCCGGCAACCAGAACCGGTCTGTGGCGGCACAAAACTGTTTAAAGGTGCTTCACTTCTCGGAATACCGCTTATCATTAGCGGCTAATACGCTGCCACGTGGGAAACTAAAAGATGCACGTGCATGGACGAGTGCTGCTCATTTGTACCAGGTTGATTGTTGGTCAGCTCTCTCGAAAGTCAACGACAGTCAGACGGTCAAGGACACGGTTAATTTCATGAACTCGTTGACTGAGTTGACTAGTAATGCTCTGAGTATGTTAGTTAGTTATAACCGTTTTGGTAATGAAACCGGCTTATGGAAACCACCAATGACAGAGAGAAATGGAGTTTGGGAATCGAATGGTGGTGGTGGTATTGGTGGTGTGAGTACTAAAAGAGGTTTTCCGGTTGGTTTATCGGCGAACGTAACTGTATGTAACGACACGGAATCAGGATGCTATATGAGAATACAGGAAGCCGTATTAGCGTCACCGGATTTTGCTGAAGGAGTGGGAAGATTTGTGATCAAGATTAAAGCAGGTGTGTATAGTGAAACTGTTAGAATTCCCTTGAAGAAGAGAAATGTAGTATTTCTAGGAGATGGTATGGGTAAAACTGTGATAACAGGTTCGTTAAATGTTGGTCAACCAGGGGTCTCCACATATAACACTGCCACCGTCGGTAAGTGGCCTTTTTTTATCTTTACTTTAAATCAGCAATTTTTTTCCCATATACAATGCAGATCCCTTGAATCTATACCAATGTACTGCGATTTGGATGCAGCGCCGACAAGTAATAACTGCAATGAGTCGATGACATTTAACCTGGTTGGTTGGGGTGCGAAAGCATTCAAAGTTGCTTTATTATTTCACCCCATGTTGTTGTCAGTCACTTCAGTCATTTAGAATTAGAATTACAAGAAAGATCCAAACAAAATCTTGGTGACAAAAATAAAGCAAAAGAACAAAGATTTTTTAGGTGGAGTGGGTAGTTAGATTTTACTGACCATTCAAAGCATTGTGTAACCTTATTCCACAGGTGTCCTAGGTGATGGATTTATGGCCCGCGACATAACTTTTGAGAACGCAGCCGGACCTGATGCACACCAAGCTGTTGCGTTCCGATCAGACAGTGACCAATCTATTATTGAAAACTGCGAGTTCCTCGGTCATCAAGATACACTTTATGCGAGAGCTTTACGTCAATTGTACAATTCATGCCGTATAGAAGGAACTGTGGATTTCATTTTTGGCAACTCAGCTGCAGTTTTTCAGAATTCGGTTATCCTGATCCGGCCACGGCAACTCTTACCTGAGCATGGTGAGACTAATGCAGTAACAGCTCATGGGCGGACAGATCCTGGTCAATCAACTGGATTTGTTTTTCAGAATTGTTTGATTAATGGTACAGATGAGTACATGAAGTTGTACTATGAAAATCCTAAAGTTCATCGGAACTATTTGGGTAGACCGTGGAAGCAATACTCAAGGACTGTCTTCATTGATTGTCACTTGGAATCTCTAATTGCTCCTCAAGGATGGATGCCATGGGACGGTGATTTCGCATTACCAACGTTATATTATGGGGAATCACACAATTCAGGTCCTGGTGCAAATTCTTCCCTTAGGGTTCCTTGGAGTAGTCAAATTCCTACAGAGTATATCAGCACTTATTCCTTAGGAAATTTCATACAATCAGGCGACTGGATGTCCTCGTCTTCATGAGAAGTAGAATATACCAGTAATGTTTTGTCTTACAATCCAAACATCTAGTTGTAAATCAATAATAACATTCGAACATTCTCTTATAAGATCATAATGAAACTGCCATATTTTCTATGGTAACTGTATCTTGTGTCAGTAGCAGAATTTAACGATAAATTGTTCTGTTACCTCATTATCATCAGTTTACTAAATGAAAATGTAAATGAGAAATGCAAAAATGTAAAAATATGCCTCAGGCTCTTATAAGAGAATTATAAGTTGGGCAACAAAGTTTGTATATGAATCCACCTCTAAGAGATCAAAGTTTGTGACATCTATAACACCCAAAATTACAGAAATCTTTGTGTGAAGCTATAATAACTGAAATGGGTACAGTTTAGGCTTATAAAACAGATGAAAAGAATTGGAACCCATTTTGATATATCGTGTTTACTGTGAAGTAATGGAGCTGAACTGATGACATGTTTGAACTTTCCAACATAAAAAATGAGAAAGAAAATTGGTATTATTAGGGATAAGTAACAAAAACTAGTACTTACAAACTAGGGAGAGCTGTTTGAGTGATCGCAGGCGCAGTGGGGACAGCAGTTGGTGATTTATCATCTGTCCAGTTTGTTTCTCCCCAGTGCCACAGCATACTTTCCCAAAAGCAGAAATCTTCAAAACAGGTCTTTAGTCTTTCATCTGTTATCGTTATGTTCCAGTGTCTATCAGTATAATTTCCTTTCTCAGCTTGCCGGCGATCCCACTCTAACCCTGCCTTTTGCTTTGATCTAAGCAAGCAGAACTTCTGCAAGTTCTCTGGCATGGCATCGTGAACCTTCCACCATGTTTTATGTGCAACATCACTGGCAAACTCTTGTAAAATGTCAACATTCCAGTTACAGTCATAGTCTCGGAAGCATAGCCAAGGCTTTAGACCAAGATAATGCAAAACATAAAGGACAGGTGGGTCAGCTCCGAATAACGTAGTTTTCATAACTTTCTTCTCTTCCTCATCACCTTCCCAGAAGTGCTTCAAGAAGTTCATGTGTTTTGGGATTCGGTGCCACCATGTAAAGATTTCGTTCAAATAACCCTGATCTCCGCCATTGTATGACTCAATCTCGTTGATGTGATCCATCAGTAGTTGGAACGTGCAATTTGACGGCTCTATTACCATTACACCAGAATTGAAAAGCGTAGCATTGTTTCCTGTTGCAGTAATCTCTGGCATACCAAATAGGAAATCAATGTTTCTAAGGATGAGCAAATCTGCGTCGATGAATATAATTTTATCATAATCAGTCAACTGCCATAAACGAAACTTGCTGTAATTCCACTCGTTGTAGGCATTTTCTTCAGCTTTAGGATTTCTGATCCTCTCGATTGTTCGAATTTTCCATCCAGCAGCCGCAAGACCACTCCTGTGGTATTCACTTATAGTGTCATCAACAAGTATGACAAAATCCCTAGTGGAGCCTACCATGCGAATACTCTGGGCAGCAGCAATGGCACCACAGACATATACGTGAGCAGAATGGAGGATGGTAGCGTATGCTTCACGATGTGGGGTTCCTGAGTATACCCTCTCTGTTTTTGTGGGTCAAATCAGATCATTTAGTACTTGTTAATTTTGATTGAATAACTATAGAGCTCTAAATATGTATTAAGGAACAAACATATTGTTGCAAAGATGCCTTAAAGAAAACGAATAGCTTGCATTTACAACAAAGTATGAGCTTAGAAGTTTTAGGACTTTCGGTGAGGATATTCATAGTGAGGAGAACATCCACACCCAAAACCAGCTCTCATAGATCCCTCAGGGCCCCTATATATTTAGATGTAATGGAAATAACTAGAGAAAGGAGTCTAACCTTTTGCCTTTAGTGGAAGTGAGAGTTCACAAGATCCGACTGGGAGCTGAAGCTTTTGGATCAACGTATCTAAACTGGGATTGTATAACCATGCATTACCTTCGCGTGTAACAAGCTCCTTGCAAGTAAAGAGATTGGGCAAGGGAAAACAATCGGTCACAAAGAGAACAGGAACAGGACGATTTTTTTTAGCAGAGACAGCAATCCTTGCAGCTGCAAGCTGCAAATGCAAACGGGCGACATCTCTTGACCAATTGTGCGCTGACTTACGGCATGGAAGCTTCACGGCAATAAGATCAATATCAGAATTTTTATAGTTCTTGGGTCTTGGTAGAGATGGGCAAACAAGAACTTCAGATTCTTCTTCCTCATCGATCCATTCGGGATACAAGGACTCCCATGTTACATCCTTTCCAGCAACATCCAAGTGAAGAACAACATGCTTAGCAGTTGGCACCTCTTCTCTCCAACGACCAATCTCACTTTCATTAAAGTTCAATAAACCTATCCTGTCTGGTCCCTCTGTCAGTTTAGACAGAGTTTCCGAAACGTCAACCCATTTAATTTCTAAATCTGATATGTAGCGTGCATCTGCAGCTGGCCTCTCCCATAACCATCTGTCAACAAAGCTTGGTCTGCAATTGAAAAGCATTTACTTAGGGGAGTAACTAAACAAAGGATCTTTTGTATGCACTGATTTTGTAGATGACATTTTCTGAAGATTTAAAATGGTATCAGGCAGTGCACTAAGCCAGATTTAAACATGTGAATGGCAAGCAGTGGACATGCAGTTTGGGTTGACAGTCTAGCATAATGGACAATCTTAACATTCTAATCTGGAACATAATCAGATGATGTGTTTTAATAGTCTTCCTGACTAGGTGGTCTATATGGGACCTTCTCAACTCCATGCCGTCATGTCAAGTGACACTCAACAAGCATTGACCTTTGTACATAAAACGACATATTCGTAAATCATGGGGGATGGGAGGGTGAAATGCCAGAGATACCAAAACGTATGGTCAAAAATTTTGCAAGTAAGTATGATCAATAGAAACTTGCCTCGGATCCTGATCATTGTTGGACACCATCGGAGAGTGGAGCAGTGTTAGAAAAGTCCCACATATAATTATCAATAGGACAAGCTTCAGTGTAGAAACTTTGAATTTTGAACTTTTTTCTTGTGTATATGTCTGGTGTGGCTTCTCAACTTCTTTAGAACTTTTAGTTCTTAAGAACCTTCTCTTATTGTTCGAATCCTCACTGAAACACAAAGTATGTCAAGAAGAGATTAGTTCTACAGAAAGTATTTCTTTCTTATTTTTCCTTTAATTGATAAAGCGTATGCAAGAAGTAGCAAAAGAGCAAGCTCCGTAGAAGCTTGTGTGCATAAATGTACATGGATGATTAAACGACCATTTTATACAATAATGGAAAATCATATCAAATTAGGATAAACATGGTCAAGTCACCTGCGAATACCTGAACATAGGAAAACCATCCAATTGATTATACACACTATTGGATTTAGAGAACCAATAAAAGAATTTGTTAACGGTTTTTCAGATTATTAAGAAACCAAAATGACTTCTTCATCAAAATTCACACCTACTTGCATCCTGCAAGCTAATAGGTCATACTACATATACTACCTCCTTTTCAATAGATGTTTAGTCAGGAAGGGGCATGTCAAAAGCCACAATAGTCGATCATATAATTGTGGAGAACTCATCATGGATTCATACGTTAATATAAGTTGTAAGGTATGCATCCACCCCCTCCATACATACTAGTCTTACTGTTTACTTGGCTGGGCTAAGTATCCAACAATAAAGTAAACCTACTAATTTTGAAATCCAATCTCAAGGTCAATCTCATCCAACTTTCGCCATTACACCTAATGAAGATCCTGCACCTCAGTGCCTCCACCTCACTAGTAATTTCATTCTCCAACTGGTGACGAAATACACTCAAGTACTTAACCGAGGTACAGAAATTCCAATAAACCATATGAGTCAATCAAACAGTATCCTCCCTTTGTCTTCAAACATATCCAAATGCAGAAAAAGCCTTTCCTAAAATCCTAACCAATGAAGTATCGGATCACAAGCTCTAATATATTTTCCATTTATGAGACAATAATAGATACCCTCCTGCTAATTTATGGGTGGCGGCGTATCATGATTCTTGAGAATATGCCTTGAACAGGAAATGGAGATAAATATCATTATACAAATTGGTTTCTTTCCTCTTGGGCACTCTCTGAACAACAATTGGTCCAGATTCAATGATCTAGTTACCTTTTCCACCTACTATTCCTTGGAAATTTAATTCACCTCTAACTTGTTAGGATTTATATACAAGCAATGCCAACAAAAACATAATAAATCGAAAACAACTCAAGAATAACAGTTAAATCTACAATTGAAAATTACATGGAAAAGAAAACTTACAATAATCCAGATAACCTTAGCCTGTGCTCAATAGGATTTGGTGAGTGGTTACCCATTGATCCTCTCATCTTGAATCACTTACAAGACAAAAATGCAACATCTGAGTCTGATCTACAACCAACAAATAACAACTTTAATAGAACACTACTAACAACAAGAACACCACAGAGTAACATGGGGAACTGAGAAGAATAGTGAATCACACCCAATGGGGGAAAATAAACAAATTAATGTAAAAGATTTTGAGAGAAGAAAGCAAAATAATGAATTAATGACAGAATCCTGAGACCAAAATTTGATAATGAAGAAAGAATCTAAACTGTAATCAGGAAAAATAAAAGACACCCAGAAATGGAAAATCAATAAAAAAACAACACTTGAAAACCCCAAATGTCTGAAAACACCCAGGAATACAGAGCTCAATAGACTCTCTCTTTTTCTCTAGAACCCTTTGATAGAGTTTATAAATGTGAGGTTTTTGTTTCTTCACAAAAATAAAGGAAAATACTGGTCTGGTGTATGAGGATTTTGTTGTGTTTTGAAAGGACAGAGGGAGAGAGAGAGAGAGGAAATGGGGGTTTGTTTGTTTCAGTAAATACTAAGAATATGGTGATGTTGAAGGAAGGAAGGAAGGAAGGAAGGAGGGAGCTGTAAAATTTGTAGGATGAGTCATACAGAGTCAGATACAAGGAATGATTGAAAGTTGTGCTAATTAGGGACATTAAACTAATCACTGTTTCTTAATTAATCAATAATATACTATTATCCTTTGTCTTTTTTCCTCTTTTTTGTGTACGTATAAAATGAGTTTTACTATTTTCCCCCATCTTCTTCCTAATTTTGTTCTTTGTTCTATGTTGTAACTTGTAATTGTAATCTTAATCTTAAAAGTTACCATCACCAATGGAAGTGTTTTTATTGGTAGTGTTTGTGCCAAAAATCTCTTCAACACAAAACAACTAAAATTATCAAAAATCAATCAAAATAAAAGAGAAGAAATTGAACACTAGAGATTTAACGTGGTTCGGCTATTTTTAGCTTACGTCCACGGATAATAAAGTTGGAATTTCCATTAATCTTTCTGTTACAGTTGAAAATGAAATAGAGGAAGCCTCTCTCGGGTCTTCCTCCACCCAAAAGTCTTCCAAAAGTCCCCCTCTTCTTTGTTTCTAAACTTCTATTTATAAGTATAAATAATGTGATAATTATTAAAAAGCCCTTTGCCACATGTCATCATAGTTCGCCACGTGTCGATGGTGATTCTTCTAAGCTTGCCATGTGTCCTTATCGTCCTTATCTTCTAAATAATCTTTATCCAAAAGTTGGTGCGGAATTGACTTGGTCTATCGAGATTGACTTGATGCATCGAGATTGATGACGTCACTTTGGAAAATGATGACGTCGGATCGTGCCAAGATGGACATCGGACTTGATGACGCCGGATCGAACCATGACGTCGCCCCAAGAAATGATGACGTCGGATCGAACCATGACGTCGCCCCAACAAATGATGACGTCGGATCGAACCATGACGTTGCCCCAAGAAATGATGACATAGGGATCGAACCATGACGTTGCCCCAAGAAATGATGACGTCGGATCGAACCATGGCGTCGCCCCAAGAAATGATGACGTCGGATCGAACCATGACGTCACCCCAAGAAATGATGA